>BQNB010023492.1:0-61757 GCA_026074375.1 Tanacetum coccineum
GTCCAATAATCCACCTTTCTCAAGAGTTAACACACTTGGAAGTGGGGAGGACATTATGAAACTAATAGAATTGATGGCACATTGTACAACTCTGTTTGAATTGGTGAGAAAAGAATAGAGATATTTTGTGAGCTGAAAAACCAAAAGAGGGTTGTGTGATAAAAACAGAAAGAGTGAATTGGTGAGCAAAAAGAATTAAGAGATAATGTGAGCATAAAAACAAAAAGAGAGATTGTGAGTGCCAAGATTTAGTGATGGAAATGATTTTTAGATGAAATTAAGGTTAAATCTGCTATCTCAAAGTTAGTACTGCTAGACATTACTTAGTACTGCTGGGCTTAAAGTTAGTACTATTAGGCTAAAATTAGTACTACTGGATGACCGTTAGTACTGTTTGAGCCATAACAAAATTTCCTTCACTAATTCTAGCCGTTGAGATATTTTTGCCAAATGCCTTGTTTATAGCCTATAGGGTTTGACTAATTGGAGAATTCATGATCTTTCTATAAATTCATAAGATTTCTTCAAGATAAGAACAAAATTCTTTCAGTCGGTCAAATCATAACCCTACGCGCTCTCTATATTATCTCAATTAACTTTGTTAACCTTACATTCTCTCATAAACGAGCCTAACCCAGAACTTTAATCGTATTTTTCTTTCATCAAAAGGAAAATTTGGAGTTTTGCGACAAACACAACATGGTGGCCTATTTACAGAAGCCAGAGGGAAGTGAAGCCTTTCATTAAATTTTGGATTTTTTAAATACTTGTCATATCAAGTATGCCCTCATTGATTTTCTAAATACTCAAACCCAAGTAGCAGATGGGGCTGCATTTATAAGTGTGGATGTTGATGCTGGAGAGGCTGCCACTATTGACATTGGCTTAGAAGCAGGCCAGGGCAGTGGTACCATGCATAAGACCCCTACCAGGCCCCATGATTCACCTCTACTAAGAGTTCACACACTTAGAAGTGATGAGAGCAGTCTGCAACAAAATGAATTGATGGATTTGGTTACCAAGTTGACCGATAGAGTTGAAGTTTTAGAGAATGACTTATAGTAGATAAAGAAGGTTTATAGAATTGCTCTTACAAAGCTCATCTTAAGAGTGAAAAAGTTAGAGAAGAAAGTCAAAACAAACAAAGCTAGGAGAAAAGCCAGGATAGTTATTTCAGAGGATGAAGATGCTGAAGAGGATTCTTCCAAACATAGGAGGAAGATCTCTAAAATTGATAAAGATCCTACAATCTTATTGGTACATCCTGAGCAAGACATGGAATATCATTTTGATGTTAGTACTACTGAAGGATTTACTACTGCCAATGTACCTGTTATGACTGCTAGTGCTTCTATTAGTACTGTCAGTCCTCCGAGAGTTTATACTGCTAAAGACATTAGTGGTGCTGAGACACTAGTGTATATTAGGAGGAGTGAAAAATAGAGAAAAGATAAAGGAAAAGCTATTATGAAAGAAGATGCATTTGTTCAGAAGAAGGCAAAGAAGTAACTAGAGCAAGAAAGACTTGGGCATGAAGAAGCTATTAGATTGCAAGAACATATTAATGAAGAAGAAAAACAAAGGATTGCTAAGAATGCAAAAAATAGCTAAACAATTACAAGAAGAATTTGATAGAGCAAGACAAGAACAAAAGGTTGTAGCTGAAGCTGAACAAGCCCATGATATTGATTGGAGTAATCCTGCTGTGCTAAGATATCATGCACTTCAAAATAGATCTTTTTCTGTAGCTGAAGTAAGGAAGAACATGTGCATGTATTTGAAAAATTAGAGAGGATACAAGCAGAGTCATTTCAAGGGAATGAGTTATGAAGATATTAGACCTATATTTGAAAGAGTATGGGATCAAAATAATGCTTTTGTACCTAAGGATTCTGAGATAGAAAGGGAAGTAATGAAGAGACCTAGTTTTGATTTTCAACAAAACCTCTAGTTAAAAATGAGATACAACCCAATACAAGATCCCTCACCCCCAACCACAACACTAACCCAAAACCCAATCAACCCTCGATCTACGCGATACACTAAAACTTCTCCCCCCCCCCCCCAAACATAAGATTCTAATGAAGACAATGCTAAGAAACAGAAACTAGTGGATGATGCTAAGAAGGAAGAGCTTAGAGATAGTATGGATGTATTTTCAAGGGATGATATTGCTATTGATATTTAGTCTCTTGCTACTAAATACCTAATAGTTGACTGGAAGACACATGTTTTGACAGAAAATATGATGTATTATCAAATCATCAGAGCAGATGGAAGTTCTAAAAATTATATATTCTTCAGTGAGATGCTAAATGATTTTGATAGAGAAGATTTGATTGTGTTGTACAGAATTTTGAATGAGAAGTATGCATCTACAAGACCAGGTTTTGATGATCTAATGCTCTGGGGAGATCTGAAGATTATGTTTGAACCTGATAGTGATGATGAAGTCTAGAAAAATCATCAACATCAAGAGTTGATAGAATGGAAACTTTATGATTCTTATAGAGTTCACTCTTTGATGCTGAGAGAAGTAAGCATTCATATGCTAGTTGAGAAGAAGTATCCACTTCCACAGGATACACTTACAAGAATGCTTCAATGGAAACTTCATGTGAATAATGATATCACTGAGAAGGCATATGAGCTTTTAAGGTGTATAAGGTCTCAACTTTAGAAGTAGAAGAATGTTTAAAAGAATCCTCTTAGAAAGGTTTAATTCAAGAAACTTGATGATTTGAAGAGGATTGTTAGGAATTAAACTCATTAGACTTAGTACTGCCAAGTCAAAGTGTTAGTACTGCTTAAGTCATAACTGGCAGTATAAACCAGTTTGTACTGCTAGAAGAATGTTAGTACTGCTAGGTATAAGTTAGTACTGCTAGTACTAAACTTAACACTGCTGAAGGGATTTATACTGCCGATAAAGACTGAAGACTACATGAAGATAAAGAAGTGTGAAGAGGTGTAAAGACGTGTTAAAAGATATGTATTAGTTATCTTGTGTATATTCTATATATTTAGAAAGATATGCATATAAGCTTAATGTTTTAGAATATTCATAGTTATCTTGTAAAGGACTTCTTGGTGTATACAAGGAGATTCTAGGTTATGGTTTAGTAACACATCAATCAGTCTTTCTTTATAGCTTCAAGGTTGTAAATCCTAGTACTAGACAGAGTACTCGTATTATTTATCATAATAATATTGAATCTTTTTGGTTATATTCATTGTTCATTCATTCTACTGCATTACAGTTTACTATTACATTTGTTAGCCTCAAAATATTAAGTCGAACAATAAAGTTTGTTCATTATGAATATTAGGTCTCGGTCTTTATTTATATAATGTTGTAATAGGCTCGAAAGGGTAAACGGGCTCATTTATGGAATCTAATCGGTCACGTGTTATGGGCTAAAGCCCAAAGTATTTCCAAGTAATCTCAAGCCCGGCCCATAGAAAGCCTATATGCATGAAAGCCTTATGGTGCAAGTATAAATAACCCTCTCCAAGTATGGAGAGGGTGTTGGTCTCATTTGTATTTTGTGTAAGTAATTCAACCATCTCTCTACTTTCTTGCTCTTGTTTCTCTCTTTATAAATCTTCTTATCATCTCATCTTATTTTCTTGTTTAATCCAAGTAACCAAACATGATTATGTAAGTGATTTGTATGGCTTCGACATTTAGCATCAGAGCTCATGGGATGATTAGTTAGATTATGTGTGCGTTTTCTTGGTTAGATTCGATCAAAAGTTGGTTTTTCAAGGTTTATGGTCTCATTCTTGACACTCTTTGATTCTTACGATTATAGTGTTAAAGTTGGTGTTTTTATTGTTGTTATAGCCTTCTAGAATCAAGTTGTGCAAAAGAAACCAAGCAAAAACGTTCAAAATAGTGATTTTTAGGTGGAAAAAGTCGTGTTTTTCATCACTGCATTTTGTCTCTCTGGCAAAATTCTTCATTGCGTTTTATCTCCAGTGTTTTGTCAGAAAAAGGACACAGCGTTTTGTCATTTAGTAAAGGACAACAGTACTACATTTGGTCTCATTAGGGACTGCGTTTTGACTACTGCATTTTGTCTCTGCGTTTTTGTTGATTTTACAGGTTGCGATTTGTCTACTGCGTTTTGCCTAATTTGAAGACCAATACTGCATTTTGCCTAGGAGGAACTCTGCCCAACTCATTTCTTGACTGCGTTTTGTCTCAAGACATGACTGCGTTTTGTCTAAGACTCTTCACTGCGTTTTGTCTAAGACTCTTCACTGCGTTTTGCCTAAGACTCTTCACTGCGTTTTGTCTAAGACTCTTCACTGCGTTTTGTCTAAGACTCTTTACTGCGTTTTGTCTAAGACTCTTCACTACGTTTTGTCTAAGATTCTTCACTGCGTTTTATCTAAGACTCTTCACTGCGCTTTGCCTATGTAATACTGTCTTCATTACGTTAACTCATTTCAACCAAACCAAATCATAATTAAACAACATATTACCTAATCTAACAAACAATCATCACTTTTAACATACAATCACTAATCATTGTATCGATCTAACAATTATCATAATATAATCATTTTTACTTCATAATTTAACAAATCATTCATCACGACAACTCTAATTGTAACTTCCACAACCGACAGTCAAATGCATAACAACATAATGGCAGCTGGTTCAAGGGATGGTCCACCAATGCTTGCAACAAGACGATATGCACAATGGCGATCACATTTCTTAAGATACATTGATACAAGACCAAAAGGTGATGCCTTGAGGAAATGCATTTTGGACGGTCCATACCAACCAACTACTATCACAATCCCAGCTGTTCCTGCAATAGAGAATTCTCTAGAAGTTCCAAAATGAACAACAGTTGAGACAGTCTCAACTATGTCACCTAAAAACAAAGATCATTATGAATCAGAAAAGGAAGCGATTCATTTGATATTGATTGGAATTGGAGATGAAATATACTCAACTGTTGATGCATGCAAGGCAACTCATGAAATGTGGAAAGCTATTAAAAGGCTACAACAAGGTGAATCCCTCAACATTCAAGATGTTAAGACAAACTTATTTTGGGAATTTGGAAAATTTACCTCTTACGATGGAGAAACAATTGAGTCATATTACACAAGGTTTTACAAGCCGATGGATGAGATGATCAGAAACAATTTGACAGTTGATAAAATGCAAGTCAATGTTCAATTTCTTCAACAACTTCAACCAGAATGGTCAAGGTTTGTAACAATTATCAAGCAACAACACAAGTTGGATGGAGTTTTTTTATCACAAGTTCTTTGACATTCTGAAACAATATCAAAAGGAAGTTAATGAACTCCGTGCGGAAAGAATAGCCAAGACTGCTAACCCATTAGCACTTGTTGCTACTGCTCAACCACATCAAGATCCTTATTACCAAACATTAAAGTCTCACAAATCATATGTACCAACATCAAAAGCCTCACTTCCAACTAGATCTCATGCAACTACAAGACACAAAGGCAAAGAGATAGCCAAACCAATCACGACCTCCATCTTGAGTCACTTTTGATAAACAATAATCCAGAACAACTCAAAAGGATAAAGGAAAATGCAGAAAAATTTGGCTCTCATTGCAAAGTACTTCAAGAACCTCCTACAACCTACATCCGAACAACAACCTCAGAACTTCCTCAAACACCAGAAACAAAAATGTGGATACTACTCCAAGGTACAAGAATGACAATCAGAATAGGAATCAAAGGGCAGTGAATGTTGCTGGAGCTAGGGACACTGTAGGTGGTCAAGTAATGCAGCAGTCTGGGATACAGTGTTTTAACTTCAAGGAATTTGGTCACTTTGCTAATATGCAAAGGAAGTCAAAACGTTAGAAGATTCCACTATCACAAGGAAAAGTGTTGCTGAAAAACAAAGCTTAGAAAGGTGTTCAACTACAAGCAGAGCAATCTAACTTGCTAGCAGACACGGATGAAGAGATTGAAAGAAACAAGATTTAAAGCACATTACAGCTATATGGCAAAGATCTAGGGAGGTTTTCTAGATGCGACTCAGGCACTTGATTCTGAGCCATTGGGAACTGTACAATACGATACTAATAAAAAAATGTGATTTGCCAATGAAATACAACATACAGATCAATTGAAACCATTAGTAACACAACGTGGTAGTGAAACAGTGATAGTAATAACATTCCTGATTCACCAGATATGTGTGATAATGATATTCAGAATGACCAAAATGCTTTAGAATGTGATAATGAGCGTATTGCGCTTGCTAATTTAATTGCAAATTTAAATCTTGATGTCGATGAAAATAAAAAGATTCAAAAGCAATTAAAGAAATCAAACGCATCATTGACCACAAGAAATTGAAAGAATGCAAATCTACCTTGCAGAGACATAGAACCCTGAGGAGTCTAAATAGTATTCAGTATCGTTTGTTTCGTTGCACTTCAAAATAAAACAAGACAGCTTTTGATAGGTACAAGTCAATAATTACCGAACCGGTTGAAAATTGACAAACTATGAACTTTAAGTATACGAAACACTCGACAATTAGCACAAAAGGACATTGACATAAAAGAGATGTATTAAACTTAAAGCCAATCGAAATTTTCAGTTGTCCAAGAAAACACGATGAGTAAGATCAAACAGAGTCTTTATCACTAATACACAATACGAAGGTCTATTCGCAATAGAAAACAAAGGTCCATCGACGTAATTGAAACTTAAGGAAAAAAAACTATTGACAAAAAGATTATCACTGTAAAACCACATAAAGTTTTTTGAATGAAATTGTTACAAAAGGACCTCAAACATCCAAACCAATCATATGTAAGCCCCCAAATACCCTACTAAAAGGAAACCTACATTTTATAATCCATGTACCTCAGTCGAAAAAGGCTCAAAATGAGAAACCATGTTTGTATGAGATCCCACATGACCAATCTGATCCTGCAAACAGACTCGTCCCCGATAGGGAAGAGATTCTGACTCTTGAAGAAGAGAGTCGATCGAAATTGAATAAAGACTTAGTGAAACCCTATGACTACACAAAGTTAAATAGTCTTTAAGAAATTTCAAAACCCCAACACCAAGTAATATCTTGTATCGTTAGCCCAAGAAAACAAAAAAAAAAAAAACAAAGTGCAAATGAAATAAGGAAGAAAATGAGTTGATGAAAATCATTTTGTGAAAACAAACCAAATATTTTCAAAACATAGCTTCTTACCATATGTCCAAATCATAAGAAAAAGTAGACAAGGTGTATACTATGTCATACAAATAAACATACATCATCTTACAGAACTTGTCGATCCAATCATGGGTAGAAACATACAAAGATTATTTTCATGCCACCAACTGCTAAAGAGTATTGAAATCCTATTAAGACATGTAGATGCCATCTTGCCCCTTGAAGACTTAGACTGATAGAATTCGGCGATTTTGTTCATGACCTTAAAGAAAGAAATGCATGCTGATTTAAAAGTACGTTTACTCTCGTTAGAAAATGAAATTGACGAACTTGAATCTGATAAGGAAGAATTTTCAAACATGTATGATATGCTCTTGCAAGAATGTGTGTCTAATGATGTCATGTGTTCTTATATGCATTCGTTATCGGATTTAGAGCCACACTGAATTGATAAATTTATATAGGCAATGCATATATCTCATAAAGTCAAGGAATGTGAATAGTCTTCACACAAAGCTTTCATACCATACTGAATTTGTTAGTACCGAGGTTTATACTGACTTTTACGAAGTTTTGCTAAAATTAGAACAAAACACTCATATTCACTTGAACATACTTTACAAACCATTTCAAAGAACAAATGAAAAATGACAGTTTGCAAATAAAAAGCATCAAACGTATTTCTAAAAGAACGTGAATAATATTTTGAAATACAAGATTTGAAAGCTCAATTGCAAGACAAGGACATTGCCATATATAAGTTAAAGAAACTGATTGAAAAATGCAAAGCAAAATCTGTAGAAACTAAGTTTGATAAACCATCTGTTGTTCGACAACCAAATGCTCAAAGGATTCCAAAACCATCAGTTTTTGGCAAACCGGCTCCTTTTTCAGATTCTCTTGAAAGAAAACATTTTTCAAAGACAAAGTCGGTTCCAAAAACTAATGTGTCAGAGGGTTTATCAAAACCAGTCACTATATAGAATTTGACTCAAACAACAAGGAAATATTTAAGTAACATAAATGTGATTAAACCAGGCATGTATCGAATTGACACTATGACAACACAAACTAGAGCACCACAATTGCCTCAGACTTATAGGAATACTAATCCTTGCTTGTCTACATCTATAGGAGTAGCTCACAGAACTAATGTTAACAGACCACAGCCTAGGAGCACTTAAATGAAAAATAAGGTTGTGCCAAACACTAGTCAATTGAAATTTAAGAAGACTAAAGTAGAAGACTACTATAGGATTTCTAGTATTTCTAATCAAACAAAGTCTGTAAGTGCGTGTAATGACAGTTTAAAATCCAGTACTTCGAATGTTAATGCTGTTTATGCTACTTGTGGAAAATGTGTATTTAATTCGAATCATGATGCTTGTGTTTCTAAGTATTTGAATGACGTGAATGCTAGAACTAAGAAGCCTAAGGTAGTGCCTATTAGTACTAGAAAACCCAAGAGTCAAGCGAACAAATCTGTTGCAACATACCGTAAGAAAATAGTTGCATTAGAATCTACTATCACAAATTCCAAAAGTTATTATAGGATGCTACATGAGAAAACTAGTAAGGCGTGGAAATGGTGGATAGAACAACAATTCCCAACAGGATATAAATGGGTTCCTAATGCAAAAATGAAATAGGTGCCTAAAGTTAGGAATGAAAGTGTGCAAAAGAAAGTTAGTTTTGCCTTAGATAATGCTTCTAGGATAACTAATGTCTTGAAACTAACAAACACTTTAGGATACAATTTGTCATGTATTCCATCGTCCTCTAATTCTCTTGCAGATTGTACAACTTATCCTATTCATTGTTAACTAGGGATGCCCAAAGTACATGACGGGCAATCTATCACTGCTGTGCAATTTTATTAAAAAATATCTGGGTACCATTCGTTTTGGCAATGATCAATTTGCTTCAATTCTTGGTTATGGAGATTTGGTTCAAGGAAATATCACGATCAACAGGTTTAATTTACGTCAAGGACTTTAATCACAATCCTTTTCTCGGTGTGGTTCATTTTGTGATTGACTGATTTGGCGGTTGCTTCCGAAAATCTACTTGTTTTTTAAGATCTTTAGGTAACGATTTATTTACCGGTAATCGTGGAACGATCTCGTAAAACAATTATCTCATTACAATAAACCAACGTCATTAACTCAATCTGTCTCAAGGCAAAGCCTCAACCAACTCAAGCATGTTTTATGGCATCGAAAGAATTTCTCATCTAACTTGGACTACATCACATGCTATCAAAGAAGGAAGTCGTGATTGGTTTACCGAAGTTAAATATGTTAAGGATCAAGTTATTTCCTCTGTGAAGTGAGTAAGAGCAAAAGGAGTTTCATTCGAAGACCAAAGACTAATACAATTCAAAAGGACGGTTCAATTGCTTCATATGGGACTTATGTGGTCTAATGCGGGTTGCTAGCATGGAAGGAAATTATATTCTGGTATTAAAGACGACGACTCCATATACACTTAGCTCTCTTCAACGAAAATTTTTTTATGTTTTTCCAAGGAATGAAAACACCAGAATTTTTAAAAAGATTTTCTCACGATGAATCCAAAGCCTGAAAATCTTCAAGCCCTATAATATCTGTTTGAAACTAACAGAGTCACGAGTTCTAACAAACACTTCATGCATTCCTTAAAGAAGCAGGAATGAGCATCCAACTTCGTACTCCTCGAACACCTGAACATAACAACTTGACGAAAGACCAAAATCGTACTACTGGAGTGAGGCTGCTAGAACAATGCATTCCACCTTCTATACTTCCTTTGGTTCTTTTGGCTAAGCAAGTTTCACCGCTTGCTATAACTCAAAAAAAAAAAAAATAGGAAAAAAAAAAAAATCCTTATCCCAAAATCATCCCTGACATAATGAGAAAATGACATATCACATCATTAATGACAGAAAACCTTCAATTAAACACCTTCACATCTTTGGTTGCACTTGTTACCTAACCAAAGACGGTGAAAATTTAGATAAGATGAAAGAAAAAGGGGATCCGTGCATTTTGGTGAGATACTTCAATTAGTAAAGGCCTCTAAAACCAAGTCCTGGTTATGGCATCATCGTCTCTCTCATTTGAACTTCGGAGCTATTAATCATCTTGCCGGACATGGTCTTGTTCGAGGTCTCCCTAAGCTCAAGTTTGAAAAGGACCATTTGTGTTCTGCATGTGCATTAGGCAAGAGCACGAAGAAACCCACAAACCCAAATCTGAGGACACCATGAATCTGTGTGGACCAATGCGTGTCGTGAGTGTAAATGGAAAGAAGTACATCCTTGTTATTGTCGACGATTACTCTCGATTTACATGGGTAAAATGCTTGCGATTAAAAGATGAAGCTCCATCTTTTATTATCAATTTTTTGAAGATGATCCAAGTACGACTTAAGGAAACCGTCCGACGCATAAGAACAGATAATGGAACTGAGTTTGTTAATTAGACATTGCGTGAATATTATGAGAAGGTTGGCATCTCTCATGAAACATTTGTTGCTCGCTCTCCACAGCAAAATGGTGTTGTTGAAAGACAAAATCGTACGCTAATTGAAGCAGCCCGTACTATGTCAAAAGCTCCTTTATTTCTATGGGCCAAAGCAGGAAGAACTTCATCAGTTTCACAGACTACAAGTCTGGGAACTCGTTGACAAACCTTTTGGCAAGAACGTAATCAAGTTAAAGTGGTTATGGAAAAATAAAAAGGATGACATATGTTAATTTCGCAACAAAGAGACTAGTAGCATACTGGGTTATGTCAGGGAAGAGGGTATATTGATTTCGAGAATCCTTTGCTCTAGTTGCTCGCTTGGGAGGCATATGTCAGGATTTTTATCGCATATGCTGCACACAAGTCTTTTCCATTTATCAGTATGGAGTTTAAAAATGGCATTTTTTAATGGTTCCATAATAGGAGGAAAGGTTTATGTTGCACAACCAGACGGAATCGTTGATTGATCATCCGAAAAATGTTTACGTTAAGGAAGCTCTTATGGATTTAAAACAAGTCCGAGAGTGGTATGATAAACTTTATCAAAATTCCTGATTTCCAATGGTTTTACTAAAGGTATCATTGACCGACCTTATTATGATAAAATACAGGGAGGAATTTACTTGTGAAATTTAGTTGATGGCTTATTTTTGAGTTCCCACAAACCCTAAATGTCTAGACGATTTGAAAAATTTAATGACAGTAGATTTAGATGTCTTAATGAGGAAATGATATTTATTAGGACTTCAGATCCATCAATCCCCACACGGTATTTTTATCAATCATGCCAAATATATTCTAGAGATTCTTAAAAAACATGGTATGGAAAAAGGACAAAGCATTGGTACACCAATGGCTACGAAACCTAAATTAGATGCAGACTTGAGTGGTGAACCCATAGACCAAACTGACTACCCTAGTAAAATTAGGTCACTCATGTATCTGACATCTAGTAGACCAGACATAGTGCAAGCAGTTTGTTATTATGCAAGATATCAAGCAAGGCCGACTGAAAAACACCTCAAAGAGGTTAAAAGCATCTTTCGATACTTAAGAGGTACTATTAACATGGGACTCTGGTATCCAAAGGGTTCTGGCTTTGAACTAACAGCTTTTTAAGATGCCGATCATGTCGGTTGCGTTGATACTCGCAAAAGCACTCCTAGGTGATAAGTTAGTCAGCTGGATGTCAAAGAATCAAGACTGTATTGTAATGTCATCCGCAGAGGCTGAATACGTGGCGTTATCTACAAGTTGTGCTCAAGTAATGTGGATGAGGACACAGCTTCAAGATTATGGCTTCAACTACAACAAAATACCATTGTATTGCGACTCTCAGTCGGCCATAGCAATCTCATGCAACCCCGTGCAGTACTCCCGTACCAAGCACATCCATACTCGGTATCATTTCATCAAGGAACAGGTTGAAAACGGTATAATTGAATTGTACTTTATCAGAACTAAATACCAACTAGATGATATGTTTACTAAAGCCCTATCCGAAGATAGGTTTCAGTATCTTGTCAGGCGAATTGGTATGAGATGTTTGACTCCAGCAGATCTGGAGGTTCTGACAAATGAATCTGCTTGATACTTCATCAAACATCAACATGTACATATTTTTGAAAAAAGAAAAATACAAAAATATGAAATTTCAAAAAGAAAATACAAAATCAAAAAATCAGAAAATGTTTCAAAAAATATTCTTCTCGACATGTCTCTTGGAATCGATAACATTTACGTACCTAGAAATGTTGATTAATATCGACACAGGCGTGTAAATGAAGTTTGAACAGGAGTTTCAAATGCTTTCAAAACATGTCATTTCTATATTTCTCAATGACTTGTAATCACTCTCAGATTGCAACTCGGACCCGAACGACAAAGGAGAGTGTACGCATAAGTGCGCTTATCCTTAGCGTTAGAAGAGAAGTCTTCTAACATTTGGTTTTTCAAAAAGTTAAACACAATTTTTCAAGAAATTATTCATGATAATTCAAAATCTTCCAAAATTGTGTGTTTAACACTCCATCCCTCATATTGTTTTACAAAACAATTATTCTACATTTGGTGTCATTTTTAAATGAGTCAATGTTTGAGGGAGAGTTTTCTGAAAAATAATGTTTTAATGATTGTTGGATACATCATAACATGATAATTCTTATGTGTTCAACACATTATAAAAGTCTTTAATAATCATCTAAGAAATTAATATATGACTAT
Organism: Tanacetum coccineum; assembly: GCA_026074375.1. Taxonomy (NCBI): domain Eukaryota; kingdom Viridiplantae; phylum Streptophyta; class Magnoliopsida; order Asterales; family Asteraceae; genus Tanacetum; species Tanacetum coccineum. The sequence continues at coordinate 12,922 of BQNB010023492.1, forward strand.
TTAATAGTTTGGTTATTATAAGATGAATAGGCGGGTTGAGCATAATTTTTCATGAATTCTTAAATGACAATTCATTATCTTTCAAAATTGTGTGCTTAACAATGCTAACCTCAATTTTATATTCATTTACAACTTGGTATCATTCATTTTTTTGTGGTTCAAATATCGTTTTAAAAAATTGAGGGGGAGCAATTTCAGTTCCACATAACTCATGCTGTAACAATTTTCTCCCCATAGAATTTTCATGACAAATTTTAATCACATGGTATTTCAAAAACCAAGTGAATTAGTATTTAAAATAAGGGGAGAAATGTAATTAAAATGTGATCTTGAAAATAATAAGTGATCTAAACGACTCAAAGTACGTTATATTCTTCAAAAAAGGTTTTATGGTTCGATCTTATACCCAACAACATCTTAATTTCACGATGATTCTGAAGTCATAAGGTGGTTAGGTTAGGAATTAGTCTATGATCCATACAGAACCGGAGGGATTAACCAAGGCACTTCATAGATTAGAAATAGCAAGTCGTTAGGTATGATTATGAGATGGGATGAGTTTAAGGGAATACATGTCGACTAAGATTGAGCTAACACTGGAACATACACAAGGTTTGTTAGTAATGTCTTCTTGTAAGCATTGAAGGGGTTTTGAAGAATGAAAAAGAAAATGTATGGATAAATGGGTGAAAGAAAGGAAGCCCTCATTACAACTTTAGCAGAAGAAACCGGGGTCAATACATAATCTATTAGTTTTCACAAAAATGAATTCTGATATTGAAGAAAGACATCATGGACCTAGTGATGTAATGCACAACCCTTCCCAGCTATTCGAGTTTATCTCAATTGAACTTGTCTCATTTGTCACGGAGAGGATACTCACGTTATCTATTGACATCTCACTCCGAGATTGTTGATATTGAATAGGTGGCAGTCAGCTCCAGCCTTCGATTACTAAAACCAAAACGTACTAATTGAGTCTAGAGCCAAGAGATTAATAAATAAATCTATTAAGGACAAATTCATGTCATTACGTTGTTGACATCATCAAGTTCACAAGCTGATTAACAAGAGAGTTCCTACGGCATTTATCCTTATGATTTTGCCAGAGAACATTCCGATTAATCAGTGTGATACTAATGTATTCATAATGCAGATGGGAAATCCTGCTTAGCACAACTTCCAAACAAGATCTTGTCGTAGCGTGACTTGCGCGATTCTATATGAATCATTCTTGTTGTGTCAACTGGAAAGAAAATGATGGTGCGATTCTATGTGATTCAAACTTTGTTCGGTTAAAGTAAATGGAAGTGTTGGACTCTTAATCAGAAAGATAGTAACTATCTGATTCACTCTTATCGTGTTGTCTGCTTTGAGACGTTTCGGTAATGAGAACTAGCAAGCATGGTAAATTTAATACATCTGTGTTAGAAGATCCTACGCTTTAAGCTGGAAACCCTGTCAAGGAGATTCTTTGAATCTACCTGATCACAAGTACAATATTTATACTGTAAAACGGTCCTACAAAAATGGAGGTTAATCTAACCAAATCTGGACGAATGACAAAGCCATATTCGTCCACACGCTTTATTGCTAATTGTTTTATTTTAGGATTCATATAAAGATGGAGATGGAGATGCCTCATCCTAGCTGAAGTTGGATTCATTACCATATGCTCATCTATAAAACTACAAAGACATACTATAAGCATCAAGATTCAATAATCAAGAAAGCTCAAGAATTAAAGACAAAGACATTCGCAAACTCTGATATTCAAGATCTTCTTTTAAGATATCAATTATATCAAGGGAGATTGTTAGCAAGCTTTCAAGATGATGCAAAGTATGAGCATGTTGGTCAAGACACAAGATCGTAAGATGGCAAAGACGACAAAGACAAGCAAGGAAAAGATTTAAAGATCTCAAATGTAAAGACAAAGTCGAAAGACAATGACAAAGGCTCAAGATCAAAGATCACAAAGCATGACGGAACAAGCCTACAACAAAGACAGAGACCAAGATCACAAAAGCTTAAAGACAAAAGTAATCTCATTTGATCTCATGAAGGAGTGTCACAATGAACTCACTTCGGGGGAGATTGTTAGCCTCAAAATATTAAGTCGAATAATGAAGTTCGTTCATTATGAATGTTAGGTCTTGGTCTTTATTTATATAATGTTGTAATAGGCTAGAAAGGGTAAACGGGCTCATTTATGGAATCTAATCGGTCACGTGTTATGGGCTAAAGCCTAAAATAATTCCAAGTAATCTCGAGCCCGACCCATAGAAAGCCCATAGGCATGAAAGCCTCATGGTGCAAGTATAAATACCCTAGAGAGGGTGTTGGTCTTATTTGTATTTTGTGCAAGTAATTCAACCATCTCTCTACTTTCTCTCTTTTTTTTCTCTCTTTACAATTCTTCTTATCATCTCATCTTATTTTCTTATTTAATCCAAGTAACCAAATATGATTGTGTAAGTGATTTGTGTGGCTTCGACAACATTGATATTCTTCTAAGTACTAAAGAGTAGATTCCGCATACTCTTAGTATCAACAAAGTTTCTAGCATAGTTATCTTGAATCTATTTAATACAACTAACCCTTTTACAAGGTTTGCAAGATCTAGTTGGGATTAACACTAAATGCATCAATTATCTTGGGCACCAAAGGTGGATACCTAAATATTTCATAGGCTTAGAATGCTCACAATTTAGTAGAATAGGTTGTGCTAGTTATAATGTCAATCCGATTAGATTTGCCTTACTAAGAGCATGTTTTATTAATTTATATTTTTTTTGAAAACATATATCTATTAAGTTTTTCATAAAATATTAGTTGGAAGAAAATTTTTTAACAGGGCAAACAAGGAGGGATATGATTAATTTTTCTATTGGGCTCCCCTCCACACTTAAGTTAAACATTTCCCTCAATGTGATAACTGATAACAAAGATAAAATAGGGAAAAACGGTACTTCTCGGGGCATTGGGAAATGCATAGCTGCGAGTTATTCTTGAGCAAAGTTCATAATTTTCCATATCTTTAAGCTAAATTACCTGTATAAGAGTAAACACATAAAAGCACACAAAAAGAAAATATTTTTGTTGGTTTTTTTATATAATAAAAGATATTAGTTGAAGAATGGAGGAGGGACTCCTCCACACTTAAGTAAAGCACAGGTTGCCTCCCGAGAAGTGCTTAATTTTTAAGAGAGTCATTAGCTAGACTCGTACTTTGGGAGTCATTCTTTGGGAAGAAGGGTATAACTGCTTCCTTTGGGTTATTATCTTCTTCATGATATAGTTTAAGTCGATGGCCATTGACTATGAATGTCTTTCCATCTTTTCCATAAAGTTTAACATATCCGGATGGATATTAGTGTTTCACTACATAAGGCCTAACCATCGAGATCTAAGTTTGGGTTGTTTAAATTTGTACTTTGAGTGGAAGAGCAGGACTTTGTTTCCTTTTTTGAATTATTTTCTCATTCTTAATTTTCTGTCATGCCAGACGTTGGTTCTTGCTTTGTACAAACGAGAGTTTTCATAGGCTTGGTGTCTAAGTTCGTCTAACTCGTGTAATTGAAACATTCTTTTCTCACCAGCAGTGATGAGATCTGGGTTGCAGTTCTTCAGAGCCCAGTATGCACGGTGTTTAATTTCGAATGGTAAGTGACAGTTCTTTCCATATATTAGTTTGTAAGGTGTGGTACCGGTAGGTGTTTTGTAGGCAGTGCGAAAAGCTCACAAAGCGTCATCAAGTTTTCTTAACCAAATAGCAGGATTGTCTTTCACAGTTTTTTCAAGAATTCTTTTAAGAGCTTTGTTCGTGTTTTCAACTTGACCACTGGTTTGAGGATGATATGATGTAGAGAAACGGTGGTTAACTCCATATCTTTTCATGGTTTTTTTCCTTATTTTATGCAGAAGTGAGTAACCTCAAGTCGCTGATTAGGAGCTTTAGGATTTTGGAGATGGCAAAAATTGTTTCTTCCAAGAAGGTGATAACATCGTTGACATTGGTGGTAAGCTCACCTTGCTTGAGCTTCAGCCTATTTAGATACGTAATCAACAATGACAAGAATGTATTCAAACTTATATGATTTCGGGAATGGTCCCATAAAGTCGATACCCCATGTGTCGAAGATTTCACATACTTGGATGTTATTCAAGGGCATCTCATTACGTTTTGATATATTTCCCATTTTTTGACATGCTTCACATAAGCAGACTAGAGTATGAGCTTCTTTAATGATTGTTGGCTAGTAAAATCCTGAATCAAGGACATTTTTAGCAGTTATGTTAGGTCCATAATGTCCACCAGTTGGTCCATGGTGACATTGATCTAAGATAGTTCGAGTTTTGGTCAAGGATTATACATCGTTGTCATACCGCCATAACATACTTTGAAGAGATAAGGTTCTTCCCAAAAGTAATGTTTGAGGTCAGAGAAAAATTTATTCTTTTGCTGATATGTCATTCCTTTTGGTATAATATCACCAACCAAATAGTTTGCAAAGTCTGCAAACTATGGTTCATCTTTGGTGTTGATTTCCATAAGGGTTTCTCCAGGAAAGTTTTCATCGACTTTACTGTCATCGCTTGTTTCATCATTTTCAATTCGGGATAAGTGATCAGCAGCAATATTTTCTATACCTTTTCTGTCTTTGATTTCTATGTCGAATTCTTGTAAGAGTAAGATCCATCGAATAAGGCGTGGTTTAGCATCTTTCTTTTTGAATATGTGCCTTAAAGCTGAATAATCGGTGTGAACAATAGTTTTTGATAGAATTAGATAGGATCTGAATTTGTCAAATGCAAAAACTACAGCCATAAGTTCCTTTTCGGTTATGATGTATTTTTGTTAAACGGGATTAAGGGTTTTGCTTGCGAAGTAGATCGGGTTTGGATTTTTGTTTTATTTGATTGATTGTTTGTGATTTGTTGAATTGAATTGATTGGTGTGATTGTTGGTGTTTGTGTTGTGTTTTGATTTTGTTGATGATTTTTTGAATGAATGATAGATTTGTCTGATGTGAATTGTTTGTGTTTTGATCTACAAGATCTCTTATTTATCATTGGCTTTAGTGTGTTGAATTTTGATTGTGAATTGGTGTGTGATTTTTGAATGATTTCCCCTATGCGTTTGTCATGTGGTGATTTTTGTGGTTGTTTTTGATTGAATGGAATGTTGTGATTTTGCTGTGATTGATGTGGTTTGAATTGTGATGTTTGTTTGTGATTCTTGTGATTGTGTGTTTGTGTTGAATGAATTGTGAATTGTTGAATGATTGTGTTGTTGGATCTGGTTGCACAGTCATAGATGTGTGTTTTTTTTGTGATTTGTGAATTGTTTTTGTGAATTGTGATTGTTGATTTGAATAGATTGTGTTGTGATTTTGTGATTTTGTTTTGAATTTGTGAATGAATATTGATTTGTGTTGAAATTGTGTTGAATTTGTGATTTGAATGATGGATGTCGATTGTTGGAAATGGTTGATTTTGATGAATTGATGTTGTTGAATTGTTTTTGTGTGTGTGAATTGTGTTGGAATGGTTTGGAGTTTGATTTGTTGATTGAAGATGATTTGTGTTTGTGAATTTTGGATGTTGATGATTGGTGATTGATGTCTTGTGAGTGGATTTGTGTGTTTGATGATTGTGCATGTTGAAATTGTGAAATGTAAAAGAAATGTCATAATAGTGTTTTTTGATTGAAATTTTTTTGCCATACTTTTTGACCTAAAACGGCTCCTACAAACGATAATCACTTGCATAACATAGTTCAAACAAATTATTCATGTTTAGGCTTTCGATCAAGGAGCACATGTTGAGTTTCTCTTTTTATTATTCAAATGCTTTTTGACTTTATCATCAAAATCAAATGGAAGTATCTTTCCTCAATCTTTTTAGTAAAGAGGTCGAGCAATTTTTGAGGAGGAAATCTTTAATGAAATTTCGGGTTTTTAGTTATTAAAAATCGTGGTATGTCTGAGAAAGCTTCTAATACCCTTAATATTGGTAGGGGTTGGAAGTTTTGAGATTACGCCGATCTTTGCTTTGTCGACTTCAAGTCCGGCGCTAGACACCTTGTGCCTGAGCACAATTCCTTCCTTGACCATGAAGTGACATTTTTACCAATTAAGGACAAGATGGGCATCTTTACAACGTTGGAGCATTTTATCAAGGTTGTTTAGACATGTGTCGAAAGAGTTTCCAAATACAAAAAAAATCATCCATGAATACTTTGACTGATTCTTCGATCATATAGTGAAAGATTGCCAACATGCCCCTTTGGAATGTGGCAGGAGCATTACATAGACCTAAAGGCATTCGCCTATAAGCGTATGTGCTGAAAGGACATGTGAATGTTATTTTTTCTTGATCATTAAGATCGATAGGAATTTGAAAATATCTAAAAAAACCATCTAGGAAACAGAAGTATTTATTTCCTGTGAGTCTTTCTAGCATTTGATCCATAAAAGGTAAGGGAAAATGATCTTTTACAGTTGTTTCATTGAGTTTATGATAATTGATGCATACTCGACAACCTGTAACAGTTCTTGTTAGAACAAGTTCATCATTCTCATTTGTGACAACTGTAATACCTCCCTTTTTGATACACAGTGAATAGGACTAACCCAAGGACTATCGGCAATTGGATAAATAATACCGGTATCTAAGAGTTTTACGATTTCTTTCTTAACAACTTCCTGCATGTTTGGATTTAACCTTCTTAGTTTTTAGACAACTGGTTTCTTATCATCCAAAAGTTGTATCTTGTGTTTGCAGAATGATGGGCAAATACCAGGAATATATGTTGTTTTCTAAGCAAAAGCTTGCTTGTGCTTTTTGAGAACAGATACAAGTTTGTTTTTCTTTTCTTTGGTAACCTGAGATGATATGATAACTGGAAGAAAAAAGGGTTCTTCCAAGAATACATATTCTAGATTATCAGGAAGGGGTTTAAGTTCAAGATCCGTATAGGGTTCTTCAAGAGAAGTTTTGATTTTATAATCTATGTTGATAGAGATTTTTTTATATCGTGGTTCTTCGGTGTCGAATTCAGAGTCAGAGTTTACATCAGCAGTCATTGCTATGAATTCATCAAATTCAGCAAAGATTTCTTCTTCGAGAAGGGTTCCTTCGATGGAATGAAGAATTTTACTACCTTGGTCTAGAATAGCATTGAAATCTTCCTTTAAGATTTCATTAATAACATCTATGCTAAAATAGGTATCATCATTTGAATAAGAGTGTTTCATCGCAGAATCGATATTGAAGATCATTTGTTTAGTTCCAACTTCAAGATTGAGTTGTTTCTGTTTAACTTGAATTATTGCATCAGCAGTGTGAAGAAATGGTCGTCCTAAAATGAGGGGAACTTTACTATCTTCTTCCATTTTGATAATAACGAAATCAGCACGAAAGGTGAATTTACCAACTTCAAAAGAGATATTTTTTAGCGATTCTATTAACAGGGATTGAATGAAGCTGTAGCGAATCTTTCGCTCATTTTGGTTAGGGTTTTGAGTTTCAAGATATAATTTGGATATTATTGAATATGGCATAAGGTTAATGCTTAGCACCAAGTTGGCCTAAAGCATTTGCAAGTGAGAAGAGTTTTGTTTTTTTAAATAATTACATGGATAAGATTAACTTTGGATCTCTGAGTTTGGGCGTGATTGGGGAACTTTATTTTGGATCATTGCTGAACTTTCACCGCTTAAGAAAGCGACATCGATTTGTTTGATTTTGTGTTTGTTGCTTATGAGTTCCTTGAGAAATTTTACATAATTAGGCATTCTGGTTAAGACGTCAATAAGAGGTACATTGATTCGAACGACACGGATCATGTAAAGAAATTTTCTGTATTGAGCTTCCATTTTTTCTTTCCTTAAACGTTGAGGGTATGAGATTTTTGGTTTGTATGGTTTAGGTAACGGTGTTTCTTTAACTGGTTTTGGATTTTGAGTCTTTGGTTTAGGTGTAGGTTCTTCGTCTTCATCATCGCTATCAAAGTTGGTAGGGTTTTTTAGAATTGTTTTGTTGATCATTTGGGTTTTTTGGTGGGTTATAGGATTTACCACTTCTTGTGAATACGACATTCACATGCTTATTACAAGTTTTTGGTGGTTGATAGGATTTAGAGTTGTGCCCTTTTGGGTTTGGTTGAGTGTTACTTGGAAGAGATCCAGAAGGTCGACCAGATTGCTTGTAAGCAAGTCTGTCGAACTTAGTCTCAAGATTCTGGATTGAGGCTTGATGATTTTTAGCTACGGGTTTGAGTTGGGTTTTGAGGTCCATGAACATTTCTTTGACAAAAGCGTAGGTAGATTGTTGAGATTTCATAAAATCATTGAATTGTTTCTAAAGATCGTATGGTTTATCATCGATATTGGATTGGTAGTTGTTGTAACTACTCCATTCGTTTGAACGCTAATTATTGCGATTCGAGTCTCGGTCACAGTAATCATTGTAAAAACGAGTCTTACGGAAGGTTTGCATGAATTTTGATTCTTCTTCTCGAGACATAGGTATTTCATCGATCATCGGGTTTGTCTTTTTTTTGCATTTGGATGGAAGTCCTTTGTACTGAGCATTCTTTTAAGGGTTCATGACATCCATCGGCCATAATATTACTTTAGTATCAGAATTATGCTACTTCATCGGGGTGTAAGCAATCGGTTTTCATTTGATATGATTTGGTCTTTTTGATTTTTAGCCAATCAGAGCTAAAGCTTGAGTAAGTCTTTATCTTGAGAAGCTGATAAAGCTTGATTTGGTGTCTTTTAGAGGGGAAAATTACCCACGAGCTTACGACCATTCAAAAATCTTAGGTTATTTTCGCTTTTGAGTGACCATGATAGAAGATTTTGATAATATTGCCTTTGGATAGATTGTGACTATAACAACCCAAGAATTTTCATCAACTGCAAAACCTATTTTACTATTATCACAATTATACGGGGAAATTTTTTGCTTGATTACATTACTTATATATCTCAGTGTGTCATAACTAAAGTAGACGAGCTCACGCAACCTATCTAGGGCAATCCTATCTTCATATATGTCAAGCAAACATCATAACATGTCAAGTCAATATCATCCTATCATCATTACAAAGTACATTATTCCTGTACCATTCGCAACGTTATAACTAAACGGGCTTTAAACCATTTTCATATACCTCTTAAAACACCCTAATTCCATTGAACGATTATTATTAAAGTTAAATGTAAAGCTACTAAAGCATATGTACAAATTAATAACTTCTCTTATGAATATACTTCTTATCCAAAGAAAGGTAAAGTCTTAAAGCTCAATTACAAGTTATTAAGCAAATAATTTCTAAAATAAACCGTTTTACCTTCAATTTACTTCAATCACACTTATGTACAAGCTACCTATACTCCATATACAAGGTTGTAAACCTACTTATTCCATTCATAAGCCTTCACAAAATATTTACATCTCAAAACCCTAATTTATAACTCTAAACCTAAAACCAAGTAGTTTCTTAAACCATGACACGTTATCTTCATTTTATCCATGTAATCCTAAACCACTATCAAATAGAAGTTTTAATAACTTAATTTATAACATTATCAATCATTTTTTAAACATCTTCCATCTCATTTCTCATTCTACTTCAAATTACACAAGAAATAAATCCAAGAAACCCTAATTGTACCCTAATTGTGATTTTGACCCGTTTACTCATTTTCAGACCATCTCATTCTCAAGTAAGAAACCAAGAGTCATTGTAAACCCATAAAATGAGTTTACAAACCTTTATCCATCATTAACCATCCTTTCTTCAACAATGTACGAAAATTACAAAGCTAGAAAACCCTAAAAGCCTTATATGAACCCTAATCCAATCCACAACTTATTCTTTCAATTTCGACCCAATTTAACTTAAACCAATGATCAAACATCATTGATAATCCTTTATATAAGTCCTAGGATCAGTATTCCATCATTCCCAATCAAAATCATATGAATTATAAATAAAGAAAGTCAAGAAAACCCTAAACCATACCATTTGGAACCCGCGACCTCATTTCACCATTTTAAACATGTTTTAACCCAAACCAATTGCTAAACCCTAATGACACTCCTTATATCAGACCTTAGGAACATGTATTAACAATCCTTAATCATTTATATAAGAAATATGAGCTTAAAAACTCGTGAAACCCTTGTCAAACCCAAAACAGACCTGAACCTATTCATGACCCATTTTAACCTATTTAAAACTCTTCCATGTGCAAGATACTTACATGAACTCCTTCTAGAAACCCTTAAGCAGCTTACCCACCTCCTTATACCTTTTCTTGGTCAAAAATCAAGCCACATAAGTCTCTTTTAAACCACAACAGCCACGGCATCCATCTAGGGTATCCACACCATCATTTTAGCCTCTAGACCTCCATAACTCATGGTATAGATTCAACACATCAGTAGCTAGCTTGTACACATGTCTATCAACAGATCCTAAGTGTTGCTTACTCCTCTTGCTTCTAAACTACTATAAATAGGACGTTAGATAGCTCATTTAAACTTGCACCACACCTCCCCCTCTATAACCATTATAAGCAGCAATCCTTTGCTCCCTTATGATATTAGGATCATTAAATAAGTTCAAGAATCAAATCTTTGAAGATTTGAAGCCACGGGAACAAGATACAAGGCGTACGAGTGGAAATACTACCCGAAACGACCCGTTTCCACCATTTTTGCTCCTTGAAGCTCAAACCCAGGTTCTAAGGATTCTAGTTCTGCTCTTACACTCTTATAATGTTCATATGATCCTAAATATACTCTTGTTAAAGTTTCATAACTCAATTCATGCTCATTTTCCGTTTTGATCCAAAACCGTACACCCGAAACCCTAATTTCACGTTTTTCTTAAAACTAAATGTTATAATAATTAAATATTGTTATAATATATCCTAGCATGCTTAAATAATGTTAAAATAACCACTTTATTGATTAATGAAGGAATTTGAACTTAAAACCTCAGCGTTTATGTTTTGAAACCCTAATTTGACCCGTTTGGCTTCCTAGCCTAACGAATTGTTATTTTAAACTTGCGTTATGTTAAAACTTCATATTTTAGTTTATTATAACTTATAAATATCTTTTTAAATGTTAAAATAAGCTTGCATGGCAATTTGGACATATTTTGTAATTATAATCCATGCAAGGGGTATATATCGTAACTTTCTGAAACTTATAACTAAAGGGGCTGAATATATCATTTTATCAAAGTTATAACTATAGGGGTCTATTATGTCACTTTTCAAAGTCCAAGGTTTACTTGGCATATCTTTCAAAGTTGAGGGACCAAAGTCTTAAAAGTGCAAACTCCAAGGACTATTTTGCAACTTTTCAAACTCAAGGGTCTAAAATGTAACATTTTGAAAAAGTATAAAAACACTTTCAAAACATTACAAAGGACATAACTATAATTAACGTTCTCATGCTTTTACATTTCACAGATATTATTAAAACGCTTTTTTAAAACGATTATGTTCAAAATACTAGGGAGCTTATATTAAGGGGTTTCTTCTTGGTATTATGTTCTGGAACTGAGTTGTTGGGTTTACGATTTTTTTTTAAAGTGCCCTGCTCCTCAAATGTTTACTGAATGCTTCTGAATTATGGATGGCCCTCGAACGGTCGTGATCACTGATCAATATTCCAAACTCTTCAATCAAAAATATAACTCTTTAAAACTAAAGTTCTAGAGTACAATCTTTCCTAAGACTCAACATATTTACTCAGGTCGTGCGTGACGTGGCTATTATTTTCATTTTGCTATATCAACTTCCCTGGTTTAGATTGTGATTAAGTGTCGTCTGCTTTCATTTTAAATATTATTGCATCTACCTATCAGGTGAAGTTCATAACCTCGCCTTTACGTATTTACATGTTTTATAAACCCGTTGATGGGAGATACTGCTTGTTACAATACTCTTTTTATACTCTTAACATGTGATTACTTTTCAAAGACTTAATGAGTTCATAATCTCACATACTTTATAAACCCGTAATACCTGCTGTAAACTTTTGTATGCAAGAGTGCTTATTAAACTGTATGCTATTCTGATATATTATTACTTAAGTACATGGAATTATCTATTTGGGTAGAATCTTCAATATCTCTTTAGTATCTCTTTGGGTAATATCTTACCAATATCTCTTTGGGTAATATCTCCCATTATCTCTTTGGGTAATACTCTCCTTAGTTTAATATCTCTTTGGGTAATATCTCCTAATATCTCTTTGGGTAATATCTCCCAATATCTCTTTGGGGTAATTTTCCCAATATCTCTTTGGGTAGTTGCACCCTATATCTCTTTAATTTCTCTTTATTCTTTTTATGTGATTCATGAGTGTAGGGTGGATTAATATGTTCACTATGACAATATTGTTCTTCATAACGTTTATTCCTGCAAACCAACATTTCCAATTATTGTTAACTTGTTTTGCAACTATTACATTTCTAAACCTATACCTATACATTTCACTCAAACCTTTGTGTTGACCATTTTTGCATGTTTATCTCAGATAATTGTGCAAGTTGCTGGTTACGGGGGGGCATGACTCGAAGATGGGCTGAACTTGTTATCATTCAAATATAATTGTTTTAGATTTTGGAATGCATTTTGTTAATAAAAAATCTGATATAATGAATGATAACTCAATTTTTCCAATCAAGTCTTTTTGAGAATTTCTATGATTCATGATTATTGTATCTATGAAGTATACCCCAGATTAGCGCTTCCGTGCTATATTGTAAAATGCGGGGTGTTAAGATTGTATCAAAGCCATGGTTATAGGGAACAGGTCAAAATCTTAACTTAAACCATCATTTTCTTTTCTAGCCATCAAAGTCACTCCGTGCCACGTACATTAAGAACAAGTATGTAAATATACATATTATTACATAAATAACTTATGTTATTTACAAACTAGGTTGTTAATAGAATGATGTCTTCTCCCAACCGCTCTACTTCCAACATTGAGGATGCTTTTTCCTCTATGAATATTCTTAACTATACTTCGGTTTCATCGGATTATTTCCCTGCTTCATCAGGAAGCTATTCTTTTAACTCTTCGGAAAACTCTATAGATAATATGATCCCACCAGTATTCTCATCTTTCTATAATAATCCTTGTTTGAAGGACATACAAGCATTTTATGCTAAGGAATCCCCTATTTCATCACCAGATCCTATTACTCTACCATCTATTTTGACTCTATCTCCGATATTACCACCATCACTACTATTTAATCCTCGATATTTCTCTATTCCTGAAAAACTATTACCACCTAAGAAGCGAATCCATTCCCCATCTTCTTCCTAAAATCGTTAATCTAATTCATCCTGGAATCAAACCTTGTATTGTTGATTTTGGGGTTATCACCATCTTCCTTAGTTTATCTCATACCCCCTCCTAGGGTATTTGAATAGAAAAAATGTTCAGATAAGGATGTATCGGATAACATCATGAGAAACAAGTCGAAGGAATTCTTAAATTATTTAGACGAACTCTATCTTCACCGCATTGAGAGATGAAGAAGGACTGTTATATATGGTATCGAACTAAAGACCGAATAAGAAAATCCGTTACGCAGATTATTAAACTTCAAAAGAGCGGTTAGGGCAAAAGGATAAGATTACCTTTTCTCACTACTGAATTTCTGATCTTGAATGATCATTGAAGAAAAATCCAAGCTGTCACCATTTTACAAACAAATCAGGAAGATCTTTAGGATGTCATCTACCAGCTCAAAATCATCAAACTCTTAAACTAGTTATAGCTTTATCCTAAGCCACGGGATGTGTGGTATAAATAAAAACGCTTGTCAAATCTTGACTATGTACAGTAAAAAGGCAAGTTATTTATAAAGGCAATCCCGTTATCTACCTTGTTGTTTCTTAAATACCACTTTATTCATCTCATCAATCATTCATCATCACCATTCATCATTCAACTATCATTTGCATCATTATCTCCGTCTTTATGAATCATACCATAACCTCTAAGTGCTTAAAAGTTCAAAAATAAGCATTATTCTTTAAGCATCAAAACTTATGATGTCATTCTTATTACGTGTTATCTTATGTTGATAGGATGCCTCCTAAAAGGACGTCAACATCTGAAACACCAGCCATAACTTTAGATGCCATCCGGCAACTGACTACTGATTTTACTGCAGCCCTGGAACCACAGACTGCTGCCATGGCAAGTGCTAGTAAATTCTCTGAAACTCCTCTTCAGTGAAAACGGGGGTGAAACTATTAAAGAGTTTATCGGCTGTCCATCCTTTATGCTTTTTCATGGTACGGAAGGAAGCCGTAGGCCTTATTCACTAGTTTAAACGAACCATATCAGTATTCTCTCGACAGCTGATGTGTGAGGAAAATAAAGTAACATTTGGCTAATGGTACTTTATGACGATGCCTTATCCTGGTGGATTGCATATGGCCCAACCTATGGGAATAGAGCAAGCTAAATCGAGCCACCTGGACTGAGGTTATAAAGGCTTTTACAACAAGGTATTGTCCCCGGACTGAGATCAGAAAAATAGAAGACGAACTTTACAATCTGAGTGTAAAGGGAAATGATCTTAAACCCTATGTTAGAAGATTCCAAGAATTAACCACCTGTGTCCAAAACATAGTGCCTAACAATGAGAAACTCTTGGAAGCTTTTATTGGAGGTCTACCTCGAAGCATTGAAGGAAATGTTACTGCCTCGAAACCTCAAACTTTGGAGGAAGCCATCAGCATATCCCATAGGTTAATGGATCAGATAATAAAACGCGATTCTATATAAGAAACCAATGATCATAAATGAAAATTAGAAGATAAGAGAAACACCATCGACAACAACAATAACTACCCCAAATACCACAACAACAATAACCACTTCAAACAATCGCAAAAAAAATGCAACTACCAAAATTACCACAACAATCATAACCGTAATAATGATTACCACTCACAGCAGAATAGAAGACAAGAACCTGTTTGGACTTATCCTACTAAAAGATTACCATGGAACCCTTACCTTTGTGTACCAAAACTGCACCCTGCATCCTACTCAGGAAGATTTTGCCCTGTCCAAGTGTCGAACTTGCAACCAAGTGGGGTCTTATGACCAGAGGAAACTGTAAAGATAAAAGATCAACCGCTGAAAACAACTCTTGAGGATGTTCAAGTTAATCAGAATCTTCTTCAATATACAAATCCCAATCATCAAGCAACAATCCTTGTCGTCTATTACTTTTATCCTACTACAAGATACTTAGCATAAGTATCAACTATTTTTCATATGTAAAGTTTGTATGTAAAGTTATCCATGAAATAATAAAGTAATAATTCTGTTACATCTTGTTATCTGATGATATCAAAACTCGACATCGTTTGTCAATTCCATCGATTCTATTATGTTCAAACTCTGAATACTCTCCTTATACCTTTGCAACATAAATTATCAATCCTCGTTTTTATAGGGGCGTCATAGTAGTAGTACCATCAAAAATCCTTAATATTATCTTAACATTTCATGATCATAATTTTCCAATTTTTCTACACTTTTGCATATCGTTGTTTTTATTACTTAGGTAAGCAGTTTATGTCTCTTATTGAAATGAGTTGGTCACTTTCTTCATTTGAAATAAGAAAATATAAATTCTCTGAACTTTATGAATTTATAATTCTCCTGGTTACAGAAATTGGCGCTTCTTTTTGTAAGGACCAATTTAAAATAAGTAGGCTTAGTATATAATACGTACAAACAAAGTTTCTTTCAATACGTTTGTACAAACAATTTCCTAATATTATCATTTACTTTCTTCATCTGTTCATTTCAAAATCTGTACTCTCACTGTGATTTGCAACCTCTCTTACAAATCGTTCCTTGACATCATCATCCATTGATTCTCCTAATTTTCAAAAATTTTCTGTTTATATTCTGCAAACGTAAATAACAAGGGAAACACTCAAGATTCTATACATGTCAAATGATTTCAATACACTTGGTATGAAATTTTGACAAGGAATTGTGTAGCATTCTATTCTGGGATTGTTGACTTTTTGAAGGTTAACGAATAACATTCTTTACAATTAGAGTGGCATAACGAATAGACCATAACTATAGGTTTCAGTAAATCAATGTATTTTATTCACCCAGATTCTATTCAAGATTCTAGAGTTTTCTATTGACTGGTCATCATAGAGGTTTTAGTCTTTGAAAATTAAGTAGAACATGTGAAAGGATGGTATTTATAATTATGGTGTTTAACATAATATATATGGCATCATACACGTAGACTTATGACCTTGATTAAAACTAACATTAAAAAATCAAATTCATGCCCTCTAGTTTATCATCTATTCACTATAACATTCAATTAAATCTCGGGACAAGATTTCTGTAAGGGGTGGAGACTATAACAACCCAAGAATTTTCACCAACTGCAAAACCTATTTTACTATTATCACAATTATATGGGGAAATTTTTCGCTTTATTACATTACTTATATATTCAGTTTGTCATAACTCTAATAGTCGAACTCATGCAACCTTATTTAGGGCAATCCTATTCTTCATAATTCAAGCAAAACATCTTAAACATGTCAAGTCAATATCATCCTATCATCAATACAAAGTACATTATTCCTATAATGTACCATTCGCAACGTTATATCTAAACGGGCTTTACTTTAAACCATTATCATAGACTCTAATCCCTTAATTCCATGTAAAGATTAATATCTAAAGTAAATATCAAGAAAATAATAAATATATGTGACAAATATAATAACATCTCATATGAATATACATTCTATCCAAAGAAAGGTACAAGTCCTTAAAAGCTCAATATACAAGTTATTAAGCATAATTTCTAAAATAACCGTTTTACCTTCAATTTCTTCATCACCACTTATGTACAAGCTACTATACTCATTATACAATGTGTAAACCCTACTTATTCCATTCATAAGCCTTCACAAACATATTTACACTCAAAACCCTAATTTAAAACTCTAAACCCTAAAACCAAGCTAGATTCTAAACCATGACACGTTTCTTCATTTTTATCCATTGTAAACCTAAACCAACTCTCAAATAAGTTTTAATAACTTAATTTATAACATTATCAATCATTTTTAAACATCATTCCATCATCATTTCATCATTCTACTTCAATTACACAAGAAATAAATCCAGGAAACCCTAATTGTACCCTAATTGTGATTTTGACCTGTTTACTCATTTTCCGACCATCTCATTCTCAAGTAAGCAACCAAGATTCATTGTAAACCCATAAAATGAGTTTACAAACCTTTATCCATCATTAACCATCCTTGCTTCAACAATGTATGAAAATTACAAAGCTAGAAAACCCTAAAAGCCTTATATGAACCCTAATCCAATCCACAGCTTATTCTTTCAATTTCGACCCATTTTAACTTAAACAAATGATCAAACCTCATTGATAATCCTTTATATAAGTCCTAGTATCAGTATTCCATCATTCCCAATCAAAATCACATGAATTATAAATAAAGAAAGTCAAGAAAACCCTACACCATACCATTTGGAACCCGCGACCTCATTTCACCATTTTAAACCTGTTTTAACCCAAACCAATTGCTAAAACCTAATGAAACTCCTTATATCAGACTTTAGGAACATGTATTAACAATCCTTAATCATTTATACTTGAAATATGAGCTTAAAAACTCATGAAACCCTTGTCGAACCCAAAACAGACCCGAACCCATTCATGACCCATTTTAACCTATTTAAAACTCTTCCATGTGCAAGATACTTACATGAACTCCTTATAGAAATCATTAAGCATCTTACCCACATCCTTTTATCTTTGTCTTAGTCAAAAAATCAAAGACAACATGAGTCTCTTTTTAAACCACAACTGCTACGGCATATCTAGGGTTTCCGCACCTCATTTTAGGCTCTAGACCTCCCACAACTCATGGTATAGCTTCAAACATCAAGTTTCTAGCTTGTACACATGTCTCTCAACAGATCCAAGTGTTTTGTTGTGTTTACTCCCTGCTTCTCCAAATACTTTAAATAGGCCTTAGATTGACTCATTTAAACTTGCACCACACCTCCTCCTCTATAACCATTATAGGCAGAAATACTTTGCTCCCTTATGATCTTAGGATCATTAAAGAAGTTCAAGAAGCAAATATTTGAAGATTTGAAGCCCCGGGAACAAGATACAAGCGTTTTACGAGTGGAAATTATACCCCCGAAACGAACACCCAGTTTCCACCATTTTTGTGCTCCTTGAAGCTCAAAATACCAGGTTCTAAGGATTATAATTATGCTCCTACACCTTTATAATGTTCATATGATCCTAAATATACTCTTGTTAAAGTTTCATAACTCAATTCATGCTCATTTTCCGTTTTGATCCAAACCGTGTACACCCAAAAACCCTAATTTTGCGTTTTTCTTAAAACTAAATGTTATAATGATTAAATATTGTTATAACCTATCCTAGCATGCTTAAATAATGTTAAAATAACCACTTTATTGATTAATGAATGAATTTGAACTTAAAAACCCGTAGCCATTTACGTTTTGAACCCTAATTTGACCGTTTGGCTTCCTAGCCTTACGAATCGTTATTTTAAATTGCGTTTACTGTTAAAACTTTTCTATTTTAGTTTATTATAAACTTTAAAAATTCTTTTGAAATGTAAAAAGAAGCTTGATGGCAATTGGACATATTTTGTAAATTAAAAATTCCATGCTAGGGGTTTATATCGTAACTTTCTGGAAACTTTAAACTAAAGGGGCTTGAATATGTCATTTTATCAAAGTTATAACTATAGGGGTCTATTATGTCACTTTTCAAAGTCCAAGGTTTACTTGGCATATCTTTCAAAGTTGAGGGACCAAAGTCGTAAAAGTGCAAACTCCAAGGACTATTTTGCAACTTTTCAAACTCAAGGTTCTAAATTGTTACATTTTGAAAAAGTATATAAACACATTCAACAATTCATTACTAGACATACTCTAATATAATCACTTCCTTGTGCTTAAATTTCCAGTTTGATTAAAAGCTTTTTTTTAAAACCGATTAGATCGTACACAATACTAGGAGTAGCTTCATATTAAGGGGTTTTATCTTGGTATTACGTTCTGACTGAGTTGTTGGGTGTTTTAACGTTTTTAAAGTGCCCTAGTCCTCAAATTTTACTGAATGACTTTTAGAATTTATGGGGGTGGGATGGCGAACGGGGGATACAATTAATTCCAAATCTCGTCACTCAAACTCATCATAACTCATTAAACTAAAGTTCTAAGAGTACAATCTTCCTAAGGACTCAAAATTTTTACTCTAGTTGCATGACGTGGCTGCTCTATTAGATTTGCTATATCAACCTTCCCTAGTTAAGGATTGTGATAAGGTCGTTAGCTCATCATTTCAAAATAATTATTATATCTACCTATCAGGTGAAAGTTATAACCTGCCTTACTATTTACATTGTTTTATAGCTCGTAAGGCGGATTACTTGCTTGTCCAAAAATCTTTTATATATCTAAAACAATGTGATTACTTTTCAAAGAATTATGAGTTCATAATCTCACATTACTTTATTAACCCATAATACCTGCTGTAAACTATGAATGCTAGTGCTTATTTTAACTATATGGCTATTTGATATATTATTACTTAAGAACATGGAAAAATATTTATTTGGGGTCTGTAATATCCCAATATCTCTTTAGTATTCTCTTTGGGTGAATATCTCCAATATCTCTTTGGTGTAATATTGACATTTTCTCTTTGGGTATACAATATCTTCTTTAATATCTATTTGGGTAATATCTACCATATCTCTTTGGGTAATATCTACCAATATCTCTTTGGGTAGTATCTCCCAATATCTCTTTAATATCTCTTTATGTGATTCATGAGTTTAAGGTGATAATACTGTTCACTATGACAATAATGTTCTTCATAACGATTATTCTGCAACTAATAATAACATTTCCAATTATGATAAACTTGTATTAACTATTACATTTCAAATACCTTATGAATTTCACTCAACCTTTGTCGTTGGACCCTTTTAAGGCGATGCTTATCTCAGGTAATTGAGCTAGGTTGCTTGTACGGTAGTTCGTGGCATGGACCCGAAGATGGCTGAATGTTATCATTCAACATAATTGTTTTATATTTTTAGGACCTTTGTATTTTGTAAAAACTTTGAATATAAGAATGTTAACTAAATTTTTCCAACAAACGTCTCTTTTGGCATTTTTATGATTATGATTGTTGTATCCATGAAGTAATACCCAGATTAGCTTTCCATTGACTTTGTTAGTAAAATGGGGGGTGTTATAGTGACCATGGCAGTTTGTTCGAGCATTTCTTCATCACGAAGACCCCCAAGCATCGGTTAGAGATTCCAGTTTCATGTTGAGAGAGGAAAGCTCGAATTTCTCTGGGGAAGTCGATCGAAAAGAGCTGGGGGAAAAAGAACCAGCTAATGAAAGCGGTTCTAAGTTCATCCTATGTTTTAATAGTTCCTTCGTTGAGTTCGTCCAGCCATGTTTTTGCTTCTCCAGTTAGTGATTGGGGAAACATCATTAGGCGAACGACTTCATTCTCAGTATCTCTGTATTTGAACATATCATAGATTCTAAGGAATTCGTGAATGTGTTTATGAGGATCAGTTTTGGTTCTGCCATCAAATTAGTTTCCTTTGACAAGGGTCAAATGGTTACTTTTGATAGCAAATTCGTTTACGGTTTCAGGAATAGTGATTTCAGAACCAGGAGTTGGTGCAACAACATGGTCAGCAGCCTACATAGGTTCATCATCCATTGGATAGAGATTTTTGAGAATCACGAGAAAGTGACAGAAGTAATTGAGTTTATGAACTGGCGGGTAGGACAATTCTCGTATGTTGTTTTTGGTTGACATATTTCTTTATCATATGGAATTTTTGTTTCGTCGACAAAAATCTTCGATTGGGTGTATGTCCTGGTTCAGGTAATGGTTTTCAACAAGTTCATAATTAGAAGCACGTTTATGCATCCAAGAGAGAAATTGTTTGGGTCAGTTTGCCAGAAAACTGTACGGTGTGAATTTTTGAAAAAAGGGGGAGAGTTTAAAGTATTTTACATAAGTTGACTCTGACACAAATCTTAAAAATCCCCGGCAACGGCGCCAAAAACTTTGATGTGTTTCAAAAGCTTTAATTTTTTAATGACTGAAAAATACCGCATTTTATTATAGGGAAACACACGGGTAAAAGTATAACCCACGTATGTAGTATAATATTTTTAGGTAAGACCAGGTCGTCCACAGGGATTTGAGTAGTGTATATAGGTTAAATAATTCAGGAAGAAATGAAAATAAACTTTAACCTTGAAACATGACTTTTGATTTAACCCAATGATAATAAAGATGACCACTCGGATAGTTTCAAATAATTTGTAAGCGTTGGAAATGATTAGACCACGAAGATGGAACCTTAGTTTATAAAAAGGATTTTCTCGTCAGAAAACATTTCTCACAAACTAACTTGACTAACTCAAGACTTATATTTATTTAACTAGACCAAATATGTCACTCATATAATCCAGTTACTAGTATATCAAAGCTTATTTGTTTATCAATTATGAAAGTGGATTTCTCGGCACAAACGATAAAGATCATAGACAAATCTTTAAAACTACATAGATCATACCGGGGTCATTTCGACCTAATACCACATAAGGACTTATTTAATTTAAGTTGATATAGCAAAGTTTGGACAAGATAAGAATATAATAGGATTTTCAACATGCTTGAGTTTTAAAGGGATCATGATCATACCAAATGCTTATTCATTATTATAACATCACCGAGTAGTCATGAGAGATTTAGCCTCTCATAGATAAGGAGTTCAATAACAAAATAGACTTTAACATTACCACTTCCAGTTTTCAATAACTAAGATTGATAAAAAGTTCTTGTTCTTTGATCGTTAGATCTTTATTCTTCAAAGGTAGTAGTGTTTTTATAGATGAGGGACAACAGGATTGGTGTGTGTGTGAAGAAGAAGTTTTTTAGAATGAGAGAGGAGTGGAAAGGAATGAATTGAAAGTCAAATTTTGTCCTTTATTTATAGGCTAAATTTGGGTGAAAAGTGCGACACACACAAAAGATTATGCGGCGCACTTGGTGATTAAATGCGATACTATTAAATGCTGATTGTAGAAGTGTGGCGTACTAGGTAATATGTGCGGCGCACTTGAGGTGTAAATGCTCTTGCATTAAAGTCTTCATTTATTCTTCTCATCAGATGGAAAGTGCGGAGCACTTAGGTATACGTGCGGCGGTTTCTTTGACTAAAATGGGTAAGTGCGGCGCACATTAGTTGAGTGCGGCGTACTTCTTGATTATTTAGCTTGATATCTTTTCTTCTCTTTGTATTTGTCTTTCAAAGTGTGTAATTTCTTGAGTTGCAGTCTGTAGTGTCTTCAAGTGAATCTGCAAGCAATTTTAGACTATTAAGTATCGAAAGTTCACGAGAAATGATAAAATATATACAAACAACACCATAGAAAAAATGTATAATTTAGGCGTTATCACGTGGTCGATTCTTATTGACACTATTGTACATTCTAATTGGTTTTGAATTTTCTTACTATATATTTTGAATTTATCGAAAGCTTTGGTTTTGTCCTTAAGGAATCTAGTCCAAGTATACCTAGAATAGTCATCTACTATGACTAAGGTGTAGCGGTTTCCTCTGTAACTCCGTACGGCGGATGGACCAAAGAGATCCATATGAAGGAGTTCTAAGCATCTAGTCATTGAGACTATATTCTTAGCCTTGTGACTAGCGTGAGCTTGTTTTCCAATTTTGCAAGCATCACAGAAGTGTTGATCAAACTTAAGCTTAGGTAAGTTTCTAACTAATTCCTTAGATGCTAACGATTGAATGAGACGCATATTTGCGTGACCTAATCTCCTATGCCACAACGTGGAATTTTCATCAATCGTTGCTAGACAAATTTGGTCTTTAGGCTTATTTCCTAATTTCATCACATATAAGCCTTTCTTCCTAATACCTCTACCTATGACCTTACCATCCTTAGTGATTTCACTATCATGTTCAGAGAAAGTTACTCTACACTTATTATCACATATTTGTCCTATACTTAACAAGTTAAATCTTAAGTTATCTACATGTTCTACATTATCTATTTTGAGAGAGTCATTCGAAATCGTACCTTTGCCAATGATGTTACCGCGAAGATTGCTACCAAAAATGACATTACCTTCGTTGTATGCCTTGTAGCTTGAGAAGAGCTTTTGGTTACCCGTCATGTGTTTGGAGCATCCGCTATCCTTTATCCACTCATCGGGTTCCAAGTCGACTCCAAGGCATATCTCACTTGATGCTTGAGCTACAAGACACGTTTCGTCTTTGACCTTCTCATCATCTTCTTCACCGCTATCACTCCAAGAACCTCCAACAAAAGCTCTTTGGTTCTTGTCTTTCGGTGGTTTTGGACATTCTCTAATAAGATGATTTGGGTCGCCGCATCTAAAGCATTTTCTATCGCCTTTACCGTTCTTGTCATCGCGGCTTCTTTGGAACGTCTTTTTGTCGTTCCGAGGTTGTCTCACAAATCTACCTCTTCTCTTAAAGAACTTCTTGAAGTCTCTAACCTCCATGGCGTATTCTTAATCTTCACTTCCGGAAGTCTAACACTCTTCATCACTAGATTCTTTCTTAGCCTTTAAAGCAAGAGATTTTCTTTCTCCCTTAGCCTTGACTATTTTAGAATCAATAGATTTTTGAAAAGACACACTTTTCTCAGATCCAGGTGTGGTTCCTGGTGGCGGTCCCATATTTACTTTGGGGTCTCCTTCACATTAAGAGGGCCGCCCATATTTATGGGACCTCCGTCAGAGGATGCCTTTTTCTAAGCTTTCATAAATTTTATTTCCTTAGTTCCACTAGATGATGCTTCAAATGAATTAATCCATAAACCTAACTTTTCACCAGAGGGTTTTTGATTATTTAACATTTCTTTTAAACAATATGTGCTCTTTTCAAACTTGGTTAGTTTAAGAGCTTCCTCTATAAGCTTTTAATTTTTAATTTTAAGCATATGACATTTTACACATTCGAGATCAACTCCCTTATTTTTCTTAAGTGTAGACACTTTTTCTTTTAGAATACTAATTTCCTTTTCTAAGCTATCTCTAGTGGCTTTTAGTCTTTTATTTTTAGTGATTATCTTTAAACTCATTTTGCACAGTTTATCATATTCATTATTTAATACTACATCATCTATTGACGAGTTTTCATCACTAAAGTAAGAGGATTCAGAACATACCTCACTTGATGCTTGAGCTACTAGACACGTTTCGTTATTGACTTTCTCATCATCTTCTTCACCGCTATCACTCCAAGAACCTTCGACAAATGCTCTTTGGTTCTTGTCTTTCGGTGGTTTTTGACATTCTCCAATAAGATGATTTAGGTCGCCGCATCTAAAGCATTTTCTATCACTTTTACCGTTCTTATCATCACGGCTTCTTTGGAATGTCTTTTTGTCGTTCCGAGGTTGTCTCGCGAATCTACCTCTTCTCTTAAAGAATTTCTTGAAGTCTCTTACCGCCATGGCGTATTCTTCCTCTTTACTTCTGGAAGTCGAGCACTCTTCATCACTAGATTCTTTTTTAGCCTTTAAAGCAAGAGATTTCCTTTTAACTTTTACTTTTACTATTTTAGAATCTTTCTTGATGATCATTTCATGAACTTTGAGATTCCCGATAAGTTTATCAAGAGATAGTGATGTTAAGTCTTTTGACTCTTCAATTGCCGTGACCTTTGCTCTCCATTTAGTATGTAGAGCCCTAAGAAATTTCCTAACATAGTTCTTGCTAGAATAACCTTCATCAAGAGCTTTTAGACTAGTAATAATAATATTAAATCTAGCAAAAGAACTATCTATAGATTCGTCTTTGGAAATGACGAATTGTTCATATTGTTGAACCAAAAGGTCGATCTTATTATCTTTGACTTGACTATTACCTTGGTGGGTGATTAACAATGTTTTCCAAATTTCTTTTGCCGTATTACACATGAAAATTCTTTCATATTCTTTTCTAGGCAAAGCATTATAAATAACCATTTTAGCTTCATTATTTTTCGCAAGTCTCTTTTTAAGATCATCACTTTGTTTTTCAAAAGGGATAACCTCATCTAATTTGGTTTCTGGATTTTGTTGAATAGGTTGAAAATCACCGTTGGTAATAACATGCCAAAGATCTAGATCTTTTGATTTAACATATGTCTCGAATCTATTTTTCCAATAAATAAAACTATCACTTTCAAATAGTGATGGTCTTTGCATAGATTGCCCTTCTAGATATTTGTCAGAATCCATAGATCGATCCAAGCTTTAAAATACAGTATATTTTAAAAATCTTGAGTGACCTTGACTCCTGATACCAATTGTGGAAACTAGAAGGGGGAGGGGGGTTGGATAGTTTACATGTTTGTTTTTGTTTTAAAACTTTGCTTTCAAAATACTTAGATTCGAGTAATATGTTTAACCAACCAACAATATGAATCAATCAAGTAAATATCTAAACTAATAGTAAATACAAATCACAATAATATAAAGATATGAGAGAAGGAACAATCAAACCAAGACACCAAGATTTATAGTCGTTCGGATACGAAGCTCTTCTTCACCCTACTCCATTCCTCGAGTATCCTACTTGAGATTTCATTATGTCAACAAGCTCCCTTCAGGCAGAGAAAACCGTTTACACGTCGCTTACGTTATTTTCCGACACTAAGCAAAATGTCGAGTCCAAATCTTAGCTAGAACCAATCTACCACTTCACAATCAATACACGATCACTAGATCTACACTATCGGATTTACACAATATCCGAATCACACAAATATACAAGATAATTACAATAGATATTTGATACTTAGAAGAAAGGAGAAGAGATCACTAATCAACACTTCATTTCCTGACGAATACGAGTGTTCTTCTCTTGCACTTGAATGAGAGGGAAAAGATGAGAAGAAGAGATTAGATCACTTGAAACAAGATCAAGAGATATTAGTGATCAAGATATTTAGTAAGAGAAAGAAGGTTTTTAGAGAGAGAAAGAAGTGTGAGAAAATTCATGCAAAGAGGTTTGATTTTCTGCAAGGAATAAAGTAGTATTTAGAGGCAGGAAACTCCAACGGTCACTGGCGGCGGTCCCGACGGTCCCAGATATATAAAGGGGCCTCCAGGCCTATAAGGGGACCATCAGGTAAACCATGCTCCTTTTTTGTGTTTTTGTGGGGAAGGTTGTATCTGGTATAGAAGCTTCCATTTGAGGGGGGGGGGGGGTTGTATTTTAAATTTTAAGTTTTTAATAAAACTTTTCTTTTAATTAGAAAATATTTTGTATAATTAATTTTGTGAAATTATTTTTTTTTAAATGTAATGGATAAGAGAAAAATATTTTGTATAATTAGTTTTGTGAAATCACTAATCACGCTTAATGATTTGTTTGTTCATACCTTAAGTGATTACTAATCTTAGAAATGGAATTTTACGATTAATAATTTGTAAACGTTTAGTTTTATCATAAACGTTTTTACATTTTGTTATTATCAAAACGTTGAGAGGTCAAAAAATATAAATAACGTTTTTAGACATTATTTGTATTAACAGTTTAGGATAAATATACATAAATGAACATTTTCCTTCCTTTGGAAACCGAGTCCTAAGCTGACATTTACTTAGAAGTCGTAAAAAAATGAAAGGACATGTTTTGAAAGCATTTGAAACTCTCGCTCGAACTTCATTTATTCATCCGTGTTAATATTAATCAACATTTTTAGGTGCGCAAATGTTATCGATTGTCGAGAGACATGTCGGAGAAGAATATTTTTTGTATTTTTTGAAATTTTTTGATTTTATATTTTGCTTTTATAGGTTTTATATTTTTATATTTTGTTTTTCTGATTAAATATATACAAAGAATTACTGTGATTTTTCAAGACGATCAAGAACCTGAGGAGATAAATTACGCATACCAAGGCGATGAACCAAATAGTTGAATCGATCTACTAGAAGAGCTTTGGTGAAGAGGTCTACCAGTTGGTAATCCGTCTTGAAAAAATACAATTCAATCATACCCTTTTCAACATGTTCCTTTATGAAATGGTAGCGGACAGTGATGTGTTTTGTTCTTGAGTATTGGACCAGATTGCAGGATATGGCTATGGCTGATTTTGAATCATAATAGATTGGAATCTTGTTAAAGTGAAAGCCATAATCCGTTAACTGTGTCCGCATCCAAAGGACTTGGGAACAGCAGGCGGATAGAGACACATATTCTGCTTTCGCGATTAACAACGTCGTACAGTCTTGTTTCTTTGAGGACCATCTAACCAGCTTTTCGCCTAAGAATTGAGTTCCACCAGAAGTACTCTTGAAGGTGTCTTTACATCCCGTATAAGTTTAGCTCTATTTTGGGAGTAAAATATAATTCTAATATTTAAAAAAAACCCTACGACCCAATTTTGACGATCTTGGCGGCTTAATTCTTAAAATCCAACCGATACTTCTTCCTTGATCTTTGATTGAGTAATAGTTGTGGTCGGTTTAGATTTAATATTCCATGCCATTCATTGTCATCATTATATTATTTATTAAAGATTCCATCGTTGCCGCACTAGTAATATTTTTTATTCCGATTTAATTGACAACTCTTGTTGTGGTCGGTTAAGATTTAATTGATTACTCTTGTTGGTTGTGATCCTTGAGATCATTGGTCGATTAGGGCCTGTTTTATTCGGAATTTATTTGGCTTTTAGGTGTTTCAGTGTGCTTAAATTCTAACCCTAACCGTTGTTAGGGTTTTTGGTGTTGAAGACTGCCGGTGTCTTCTTGTTCTTGTGTTGTGGTTTTTGATTAAGGATTAAATATGGATTGCTAATTGGTGTTTGAGCTGGTGAATGGAGCGTGGGTTCCTAAGTCAAAAAAGGAGTGGGGGTGGGAGAGGGGTAAAGGAGAAGGATAAGGTGGTTGAAGTTGTATTACCAGCTGTGACTGACGTACCAGTGGTGAAGGAGAAGTAAGATACATCGGTTGATACAGGTACTCCTAATGTTGATAATACAGGTTTGAAATCATATCCACCCTTACCTACACAGGTGTTGGGAATAAAAGGCTTCTTAACTGTTACTACTGTTGGTTCAAGTTACTGCTACTAGTTATGAAGATTACTACTGCTGGTTATAATTGCTACTGCTGGTGAAGACTGCAGGAAATACTCTAAGTCATTACTACTGCTAGTTGTAAAGTTACTACTGCTAGTATTAGTTACTACTGCTAGAAGAGTTTCTGCTATTAGTTATATGTTAGTACTGCTAATGTGATAAGAATGAGATATTTTAGGAAAAGATATGTATGTATAGAAAATGCGTTGTAAGCCCATTAAGGTTCCTTGGTGTATAATAGGAGACCCTAGGGCATGTAGGTTAGTATCTCAATATCTCATCTTCACATATCATCTAGAAATCGTTTTGTTATAGCTTCAAGGTTTTGTATAACCCTAACACTATTAAGAGTGTTCGTATTAATATATTGAGGCTGAAAGTTTGGTATTATACAATCTTGTTTGTTACTGTTTTATTGCTTATTCTTCTTAATATCATAGACTAGATTTCACATAGTCTTTGATATATTAAATCAAAGTTTCTATCATAGTTGACTTGGATTTATTCAATACAACTAAGCCTTTTACAAGCTAAGCAAGATCTATTCAAGTGGGATCAACAAGTGGTCTCAGAGCTTGTTGAGAAACTTTGAATAAAAAGAAACAATCTAAACATACCAGATCTATTTTTTGTGAAAACATAAAGGTAGTATCTTCACCAATAATTGCTGCTACAAAACTTCTAGTGCTCAATCCAGGTGAATTTAAGCTTTGGAAAATAAGGATAGAACAGTACTTCCTAATGCCAAATTATGCTCTTTGGGAAGTAATAGTAAATGGAGACTCACCTCCACCAAAGAGAACTATTGATGGTGTTGAGCAAAAATATCCTTCTACAACTGCAGAGGAGAAGTTAGCAAGGAAGAATGAGTTAAAGTCAAGAGGTACATTGTTGATGGCTCTTCCAAATGAACATCAACTAAAGTTTAATACCTACAAATGTGCCAAGACTATGATAGAAGCTATAGAGAAAAGGTTTGGAGGTAATAAAGAGTCAAAGAAAACTCAGAAGACACTTCTAAAGGAACAATATAAGAATTTCAATAGATCAAGCTCAAAAGGACTTGATCAAACCTTTGATAGGCTTCAAAAGCTTATCAGTCAGCTAGAGATTCTAGGTGAAACTATTTCTCAAGAAGATATGAATCTGAAGTTTTTAAGAAGTCTCCTATCATAATGGAAGACTCATACCTTGATCTGGAGGAACAAACCTAATTTAGACACCTTGAGCATAGATAACCTATACAACAATATAAAGATTTATGAAACTGAAGTTAAAGGGTCATCAAGCTTAAACCAAAATTCATAAAATGTGGCTTTTGTGTCTTCTAATAACTCTGGCAGTTCTAATCAAGCTCATGGTTCTAACTCTACCAATACTGATAGTATGAGTGATGTTGTGATCTATTCTTTCTTTGCAAACCAATCTAATAGTCCACAATTAGATAATGAGGACTTACAACAGATTGATGCTGATGACTTAGAAGAGATGGATCTAAAGTGACAGATGGCTATCTAAAGTTTGAAAATTCATCTAAGAATCTAAGCAAACTGTTAGAGATTCAAGTAAGTGATAAGTTCAAGACTGGTGTGGGGTATGATAGTCAAGTGGTTGATAGTCAAGTGTTTGATTATTAGGTGAATGATAAGTACAAAGCAGGTAAAGGGTATCATGCAGTTCCACTTCCCTATACTGGGAACTTCATGCCCCCTAAACCTATTTTGGTACTTGCTGATGAGGAAGACTATGTTTTTAGTAAGTCAATAAATAGTGTGCCTGCAGTTACAACTAGTAAAGTTAAGACTAGTGAGTCAAAACCTAAGTCTGTTAGTAAACCACTTATTTAAGACTGGATATCTGACAGTGAGGATGCGAATGAGACTGAGTTTAAGTCTAAACAGAGAAAACCTAGTTTTGCTAAAGTAGATTTTGTTAAATCTAATAAGTATTTGAAAATACCTAGGGAATCTGCTGAGAAGGTAGAGAATAATAAGCAAGCTAAATACCCTAGGAAAAATAGTCAAAGTTCTAGAGGTAACAAGAGAAACTAGAATAATTTGATGACTCAGAAATTAGGAAGTAATTTTGAGTTTAAAAAATAAAGCTTGCTATGTGTGTGGCAGTTTCAACCATTTAATCAAAGATTGTAATTTTTATGAAAATAAAATGGTGGAAAAACCTATATGGAACAATGTTAGTAGGATGAATCACCAAAATTCTCAAAGATTGACTCACCCTCATCCAAAAGGAAATTTTGTTCCAAAAGCAGTCTTAATGAAATCTGGCCAAAAAACACTTAATACTGCTAGGCAAAACTCTTCAAAAGCAGCAATATTAGTTACTACTGCCAGTGCACTAATTACTACTACTGGTGTATCTGTTAGTATTGCTGAGCCAAGTACTCCTCCAACAACAACAACTATTATTGAAGATGAAGATCTCACAATTGCTCAGACACTAATAATGATGAGAAGTGAGAAATCAAAAGAAAAAGCAAAAGAAAGATAATCAAAAGAAAATTTTAGTGAGCCTGCTACTAGACCAACAAGAGGAGTGACTATGCAAGAACCTAGTGAGTCTAGAACAAGAAAAGCAGTACCTCAAAGAAAAAAGTTTTACACCATGTCTCCAGACACAATGGTGCATCAATAAAATTTATTTAAAAGATTTTTTGACTATGTGATGCACAAGCAGATCCAAGTCTAGTAATGGCTTGGGTCCCCAACGATCCTGATTTCTCTTACTTTTTGTTAAGGGCAATCCACACAGATATTGTAGGTAAAAGGTGTAATTGACATTGGATGCTCTAGGCACATAACTGGAACATGTCCTACCTCTCAAGATTATGAAGAAATTGATGGAGGTTGTTACATTTTGGAGGAGATCCTAAAGGGGGTAAATCACTGGTAAAGGTAAAATTATTACAGGTAAATTAATTATGTTAATACAAATAAATATCTAAATACGTTATTATTAAATTTTTTGACCACTCGATGTTTTGATAAAAAAAATGTAAAAATTATGATAAAAATAAACTTTATAAATTACTAACCAAAAAAAATTCTATTTATAAGATTAATCACTTAAGGTATGGATAAACAAATCATTAAACATGATTAGTGATAAGGATAAAATCTTCTTAAAATCTATAACGTTTCTACAAAAGTGTTTTTATAAAAAATATAAAATATATTATTATTTATAAAATAAATGTATTATTAAAATAATAAATTTGAAATCATATTTTTCCCCCTAAAATGGAAGGTTCTAAAACAGATAACAACTTCCCCACAAAAAGACAAAAATAGGAGCGTAGTCTACGGCGCCCCCCTTATAGGCCTGGCGGCCCCCTAATATATTTGGGACCATCGGGACCGCCGCCAGCACAACGGCTCTTTTTGTCTCCTATAAATACTGGGCCACCCCATCTGAAAAACAGAATGTTGGAAACACAAAAAGTGTCGGTCACTTCCAAGTTGTAATAGTCTTAGCTCGTAGTTTATGTAATGATTAGATTAGTAATCTAGTCCGGCCCAAGACCCATGGGAAGCCCATCATAGCCCATGGGCCGGCCTATAGGACATATATATACACCTCTCCATGTCTTGGAGAGGTGGTTGTTGGTTGTTTCATTTTCCATTACACACACTTAATACAATTCATTACCATTCCATTCATCACTCTCTCTCTAACATCACAACCACATCTCTTCTTTTCTTGGTTTGACATAAGATTACATGTTTTGCCTTCAATTGGTATCAAGAGCCATAGAGGGGTGTGTTTAGTTTTGTGTTTTGATTGTGTTCAAAAACCTTTACAAAGAGCAAAATAGTGATTCAAATTTTTTTGGCTTAAAAACCTTAAAGTTTTCATTTTTATTGTTCCTATAGGGTTAGTAACACTAGTTGTACAAGAATTTTTACTAAAAACCATTCAAAAATGTGTTTTTTTGAGTTTTGAAAATTTGAGTTTCGTAGTTGTTGGAACCGAACGAGTACAACCGAACAAGGTCACCGAACGAGTAAGCCGATCAAGAGAACCAAACTAGTCTCCTGTCAGTTGGAATCAAACTAGTGCTCACAGTTTGAACCGAACAAGATTTACTCAAGTTGGAACCGAACTAGTTATTGTCTATTGGAACCGAACTAGTAAACCGAATGAGAGAACCGAACCAGTTTTGTTCTTTGTCAACCGAATGAGAGAACCGAACTAGGGAACCGAACTAGATAACTAGTGGACCGAACTAGAGGACCGAACTAGAAGGACTGAACTAGTTTTTTTTTAGAACCGAACGAGTAAGATTCGAACTAGTCATTTTCCAATTAAAACCTACCAACTCATTTCTAAATTATACGGTTTATTTCTTTAACTTGTAAAATCCCGTAAAACAAACAACCTGGTTTCCGGTTTTGTCAAGAAATTACAAATCCCCATGTAAGTTTCATTTCAAGACTCAAACAATCACATAAACCAAAAACAAAATCTTTCCACCACCGATCGATCAATTTGTAATCTTTTTGATACCATAATGAAGACTTCTTGCCATAAGTCACTTCCTTTCCTGGAAGCGACAACACAACACCGATGCTGAAAACACCCTTGTGATGGTTCATGGAAAAGCAAAATGGAATTTTAATGATCGAACACCACATGGAAAATGATTCTTTGCCTCTGTTGAAAAAGGACGCACCTTGTTTTGGCCTTCAATCGACTGAGATGGAGTAACAAGGCTTAAGGAATAGTTGAACCTGACCCGCTAAAGCCATTTCAAGCTGATTTGTACATCAAAGCAATAAACAACATGCTCAAAGTCCTTCCAACTGAATCCTATCTCTTGTGATCAACATCGTGTTGCAAAGTCTTAGGGAGAAGATTAAACAGCTATGCAAGAACGATGTTTACGATAACAAGAACGAGAGTGTAAGTTGTATATGAATTCGTAAGTTTTCCACTTACAAGAAAGGAGAGTCGTTACAGCGAGTACTACTTTGAGGTTTTTGTTACACCTCTGCTTACTCAATCAAATGGAACAGCTACAAGATCCATATGGAGCAATTACAAGTTAACACCAAGTTTTAAATACGCTTCCTGATGAATGGAGCAAATTTGTTTACTGATGTTAAATTGGTCAAAAGACTTGCATACTACCAATGATGAACAACTTCAATGCTTACCTCAACACACCAAAACATGCAAATGAAGTTCGTTTGATGATAACGTAACTCCATCCTCTTGCTTTAGTTGCAACTCACCAATAACTCCGTCAACTTTATCATCTCATCTACACACTCCCCGAACTCTTAACTTCAACATCATGTTTTACGATATCCGTCTTTACAGTTTGTAACACCTTATCAGACTCAACAATTCACAACCAGTCAATCAACACCTCTTTCAATCACTTATCTATCAAATGAGTACCAATATTTAGTTCACCACAACGTTATTCTCCACAATCATCTATCCACAATTGGAATATGCTCCAACAACTTACCAACATCAACAATCTGAACTTCCCAACCAAACCCGCTCTAATTGATCCAGTGATCTAAGAAAGGGGATGATCCAATTGATGCGATCAATCACATTGTCATTCTTAACACTGTTGTCACATCCCGGTAATCCGACTACAACAATCACTAAGGACTTCGCAAACCCTCGTCACAACTACCATCAATGATGAAAAAGTAACTGTGCAACCTTTTCAGGGGAGACAACTACTTATGCTGCTGGAACGAACGAGAAAATACACACCTGTAGCAGAGTGAAGCAACCCGGGGAAACAACTGACTGTCATTGTTTACAATTTCAAATGGGAGGGTCATATTCCCAAGCAGTGTTACTAAGCAAAAAGGAAAAGGGATGAAATATGGTCAATGATAAAGTGTTGCTGGTTCAAGCCTCAGCAAGTGGTCAATTTTTAAACCATAGGAAGAAATAGCATTTTTGGCAGATCCAGGACTTCCTGGACACTCAAACCTCTTCAGACTGTCATTTACCCATAACAGCGTATCAAGGCGATGATCTGGATGCAGATGACTCCTGATTGTGATGAAACTCAACTTCAACCAAGATTGCTCATCATGGCAATCTTTTCCAGAATGGCTCAAAATGCACTCAGCTGATGGTACATAAATTCAAATAAATCTAACAATGATTTATCGAATCAAATGAGCCAGATAATGACGTCTCTGATCAGTCTAATGAAGTGTATCAGACCAGAAAACTGAATAACCAGTGATAGCAATATCATTCCTTATTCTCAGTATCTGAGTGAAACACAACAGAAAACTGTCCATAATTCTAACTCTTTTGCTCAACAAGATGCCCTGATATTATATATGTTTGAACAATTAAATACCCAAGTGATGCACTGCACCAATGTTAATCTGGAATATAAAAGTGCCAATAAAGCTTTGACTACCGAGCTTGACAGATATAAAGAAGAGGTTAAAGATTTAAAAGAAATGCAAAGTGTTGACAACAGTTTTTCAGGATCAAATGAACAGTATGCCAAGATTGAATATCTTAAGCAAACTTTTTTGAACAAATTGCAAGAAAAGGATTCTTTTAATGAAAATAGTTTTTGTGATCTAAAAATGATTTAAAAATGGAAGAAAACAGAAATATTGATAGAGAAATTGCTTTAGAAAAGAAAATTAAGCAACTTGATAATATCATTTTCAAAAGAGGTCAATCTGCGCAAACTGTTCATATGATGACTAAATCCAAAATTTGTTATGATCATTCCACAAAATAATCTATCGGTTTTGAAAAACCTTTCTATCTAAAGAAAGTTCGGGAGTCAAAGCCAAAACTGTATGACGGGAATGTCATTCTTAAAATGGATACTATTGTGATTCCTGATTTTGATGAAACATTAATGCTTTGTGAAGAGAGTCATTCAAAAATGCTTTTGAAAGTACAAGATCCATTGGTTGTAAAACATAAAGTGAATACTAAACCCATTAATTATGCTATTCTTAATAACGATTACAACAAACGATTTGTTCGACAATCTGATTTATATAGTGAACATGCCTATTGGAAAGCGACTTCGGTCCCAGCTTTAGACCCATCTCATTCTTCCACAACCATCAAAGTTGAGGTTCCAAAAGAACTTCCAAAAGTAAGTATGGTGTATACTAGCTTGAAAGAGCTCAAACGCTATCTTACTGGCTTTGATCTGGTTGTCAAAGAAAGAACCACTGCCACAGCTATCACTAAGGGCACGTGGGGGTTTGAACATACAAAGGCTTGTTTTTTCGAGATAAATCAACCGTAATAAAAGAATTAAAAGATATCTTCCCAATAACTTCAATCAAATACTTGGTTGAAGAACTTGCGATGTCCAACAAAGCCCTTTTATCAAATGAAACAGTTGTCTGAACCACATCGCTTGGAGTCCCAGAACTTTCCGAAATTAAAATGAATCAAGTTTTTGAGTGAAAAGAACGACTCTAGGCACAAGCCATTGATAAAGATATTGTAAAAACTGTTGAGAAATTTTGTCTGTGAATGATGGTTGTGAAACTTTGAATGAATGTCAAAAGTGTCTCGAACTCAAGACTGAGCTTCTCAACAAAAAGGATTTTGTTGATAAAGAAACTTACGATAAACTTTCTAAGAGTTTTACGACTCTTGAAAAACATTGCATCACTTTGGAAGCTGATCTCAACTTAATCAAGAATCTTTATCAACAAGAAAACAGTGTATTAAATCAAAATGCTCCAAGTTTCCTCATTGTTGAATTAAGTAAATATGAGAGCTCGAACAAGCGAAAGACACAGTCAATGTCAGTTTTAAGAGCAAATTAAGGTCCTTAAAAGGAAATGTGGATGATAGTAAAGTCCAAAATGGACACGATGAAATTGAGACTTTACATTGAATTGGAACATACATAGACAAAAGTTACTTGTTGCTGAAATGAGCATTTAAAACAGACTTATAAGCAACTTTATGACTCGATTAAACCAAAACGTTGTCAATCAAAAGAACAATGTGATGCGTTAATCAAACAAGTCAATATAAAGTCTGGGGAAATTTCTGATTTAAATGCAAAACTTCAGGAACAAGGTTTGGTCATAGCAGCCCTAAAAAATGAGTTAAGGAAAAGCGTTAGATAAGGAGGCTATTGAGACCTACTCTGTTGATCCAAAAGTGTCTAAGGATAATATGGAACCAATCACGCCCAAATTGTTGAATAAAAGGACTGCTCACTCCTCTTATATTAAGCACACTCAGGAAGAAGCTTTGGTCCTTAGGGATATAGTCAAACATGTAAAAGCGAATTATCCTGAAGATTCACTTTTTAGATCGCCTATAGGTATATCAAAGTCATTCCAGGGATTTGCTTATCATACATAATAGGACTTGCCCAAGCATCAACCAAGTTGATCCCAATTAGTTGCTGTCACACCGATGGAAAAAAGATAAGAAAGTTTAGGATTTGCCTAAAAAAAAAAAAAAAAAAAAAATAAAAAAAAAAAAAAAAGAAAAGAAAAAAAAAAAAAAAAAAAAAATGACAAAAAAAAAAAATAAAAAAAAACAAAAAAAAAAAAAAAATAAAAAA
Organism: Tanacetum coccineum; assembly: GCA_026074375.1. Classification (NCBI taxonomy): domain Eukaryota; kingdom Viridiplantae; phylum Streptophyta; class Magnoliopsida; order Asterales; family Asteraceae; genus Tanacetum; species Tanacetum coccineum. The sequence goes on from BQNB010023492.1 coordinate 49,813, forward strand.
ATAAAAAAAAAAAAAAAAAAAAAAAAAAAAAAAAAAAAAAAAGAATCACTCACCATCTACAGAAACACAAAAAATAAGACTCGACCTCAAACTTAGTTCTAACAAGCGTGCATTGCATCTACAGGAGTAACACTTTCTACTAGTGCTAGCGGATCACCGCCTTCAGGCAATGCCCAGGCCCCCCAAGAATGATAGGATATCAGCAAACACCAAGTAGTAATTCGAAGAATAAAGTAGAAGCTCACCCTAGGAATGTTAAATCTAGTTTGAATAAAAGGAATGGCACTGTTAAAGTTAATGGATCTGCGTCTGTGCAGAATTCCAAGAAACATGAAAATTCTGATTATGTCTGTATTAACGGTGATTGTAACACCCCCAAAATGGGTCGCAGCGGAATATGGGTTGGTGAGTGTTACTTCATAGATCAACAGCACGAGATATGAGAACGACCTCTATATGAGTCGTTTAAAATTGATACATTGGATTAAATAGACTTGTTTGTTACAATAGCCGAAGCTTAAATAGTTCATCCATGAAAAGTAAAGATTTTTTAAGACCATAATCAAAGATCCAAAATGTAAATGCATCTAATCTTTATAGTAAATGACTCAAAATGGTGACCCCACAATGTATCCTTGTTTTCCTCGTACCTTATTGACCTGAAAAAAACATGCTTTAAAACGTCAACATAAAGTTGGTGAATTCACATGTTTAGTAATTGTATAAAATAGGACCACAAGATTTCCGATGTAAGACATGTAACACATACAATATCTTAAAAGAAATAACGAAGTGCACTAAGCTCATGACATCGAAGCTCGACATTATGTTTGCAATTTAAATCGACTAAATGTGGCCAATGTAGATGTTTCAAATCCCGCAACTTCCAAATTGTCCGACATGTATACGTTCATCCTATCGAAACTGATGAGCGCTACTCACCCGAACGGGGATGTCAATCCCAAATAGATCTATTCATAATATTCGCGCTCGCTAACTAGCAATTGACAGTTCATGATAGTGGGCAATAGTGGGTTTCGCTACTTAGGCCAACTCGTAATATGTTTAAAAGAGTACTTGCGTCCAAATGTAAAATAATGCATGTTTCTCACCCCAAAGTTTGTAAAACAATAATAATTGTATAAAAGCGGAGGCTATGAACTCACCGTAAATGAAATGATTGATTATCTAAACTCAAGTGAAGTGAATCGCCTCGGCAATTTGAATGCAACCTAATTAAGATTATAGGCCGTATGAGTAATAATTGTATTTTATATAATTAAACATCACATTCGTATAGTTACACCACCACCTACTAGATTTATTAATTCTTTAAAGTTAAAACAATAACTAACTCGTACTTTGTTAAAAATTAAGTAATATTTGTACTCGTACCGAAAGTATTATTTTTATTTACTAACGCACATTGGTAAAAATGTATGATTTTAATAAAGCCATTTCTTATTAATTAAATTGTTTTTAAAAAATAATTTATAAAAGTACAAATATTGCGCGTGATTTTACAACCTCGTACTTTATGTTTTTGACTTCGTTTCATACGTTTCTTATGCCCACGTCTCAGTATAAAATACGTTAGCAAAACAACATATTTATACAGTTTAAACCTCTGAATGAACAGTAACTTTTATACTGTTCATTACATTTATAAAAACTTTTTATAAAATTAATTATACGTAACTTGTTTAAATCATAACTCGTTCATTATAGTTCCGTTTCTCGAGATCCTTATGTCCTTGGATTAGTATTAAGATAATTTATCAAAATATTATATTTATAAGATTTATATCCCTGATGAACAGTAATATTTACTGTTCATAACAGTTTGTTTTTATAAAATTAATTATATACAACTTGTAAAATACGTAACTTGTTCGTTATAATTCCGTTTTTCGAGTTCTTTATGTCCGTGGGTTCGTATTAAGGAATTTTATCAAAATATTATATTTATGGAATTTTTACCTCTGATGAACAGTAACTTTACTGTTCATCACAGTTTATAAAATTGTTTTTATAAAGTTAATTATATATAACTTGTAAAATCCGTAACTTGTTCGTTATAATTCCGTTTTTCGAGTTCCTTACATGCTCACGATCCTTGTAAAGAGCACTATTTTTATAAAATATAAAACATAGGGTTTATGGTTCGAATCCAACAGTAGGTATTAAAATAAAATTAGGGTTTTCAATTTATAAAGTTAGTTTGTATTTATTTTTACTTAAAGACCTTGCACCATAATTTCACCAAGTGTTGTACCGTATAAACTACAGTATTATAGCCTCTAAATGTTCATGTCATTTTGTCCATATGCGAAATCAATCAACACATTATCTAATTTAAAAAAAAATGAATCTAGGTGGTGATTAACTTATGCAACAAGTATGTACACAATAGGAAATGAATGAATGAATATTAAATACTTTAAATAGACCTTATAGAAGACAAGTGGGATGATGAACACAAGATGTACACCCTAATCAAGCCTTCAAAATCAAAACCCTAATCAAGAAAACCCTAAATATGTTTTCTTGATAAATCCTTGTTAAACCCGAATCCAAGCTTGCCAACACCTTGAGTAACCTTAGGTAACCTTAGAATGAACACTTGAACACTTGGATTGCCTTGAATGCAAAAATTAAAATGAAACCCTAAACAACCACAAGTGTGCTGTGGGTTTAGAGGAGGGGGAAAGGAGTTTGATGTATTTTTTTTGTAAATGAAAAGAGTATAAGCTAGTTACTTATGACTTTCCTTTTATAGTATCTTGGAAACCATGAAACAACCTTAAATGAAACCATGGGGACTAATGGTGGTTTAAAGGACAAGGTGTAAGAGCTCTCCTCCTCCCTAGGAGGAGGGTACTCTTTGACAAGCCAATTACTTGATAAATGTGCTTAAGGTACATTAGTGTAAGAATTAACATGTGTAGAAAGGAAGTTAGTGGGGATTTTGCATTTTTTTCTTATGTAAACCTTTAGGTCTGGTTTATATGAGTTATAGGTAAGCAAAATAATTAAATTTTGAGTATTGGGTATAAATATGGGTATTTTTTTGAGTGTAGATGGGTAAAGGTGCTTCCGGGTACGACCGAATGTAATTTATTGCGAAACGTAAGCGTTTTACGTAACCAACAAAAATAAAGTTATAAAAGTTTCAATTATCTCCTAATAATCATATAACACTTGTTTTATATGTTAAACTATAAATATTTTTGAAGTCCGATTACATTGAAACATTGATTTTTAGTTTACGCGATTTAACTATAAGTTAATAATTAAAAGCGAACGCGTAAAACTCTAAAAAAAATAATAGAATTTTATTAAAGTTTTTAAATAACCTGAAAATGAGAAATGTAACATCTCCACCCATAGGAGAGCACTTGCCCAAGGCTCAAGATCAACATTCTTCGAGGTGCGTTTTGTAAAGAGGTGTGGATACTTTTCCATCGAACTGATCTTCGCGTTCCCAGTGGAACTCAGGGCCTCTCTTGAGTTCCATCGAACTTTGATGAGGGAAATATGACATCGCCTTAAACTCTTGATCTCACGATCCAAGATATCCACTGGTTCTCAACAAAGTGGAGTTTGTCCATCAATGTGTAATTCATTAACGGAACTGCCAATGGCTCAGAGTCAATAAATACTTCTTAGATTGGATACATGAAATGTCTATGAACTGCTTAATTGCTGAGGTGGTTCAGTCTATTAAGCAACGTATCCCCACTTTGGCTAACACCTTGAATAGGTCATGATATACCTCGGGTTCAACTTCCTCGTTTTCCAAAATGTACGACCCCTTCCAAGGTGATACTTTAACAGACTCGATCACCAACTTGAAACTATAGAGCCTTGACGCCCACATCGGCGTAACTCATTTGGCGATCACGAGCACTTGCATTCTCTGCTAATATTGGACAATCTTCTCGATGGATCATGATCAATACTGGACTGGTGAGCCAAGCATCTCCGACTTCGGCCCAACACACAGGCGATCGACACTTTCGGCCATAAAGTGCCTCGAATGGGGCAGCTTTAATACTAGCGTGGTAACTATTGTTGTACGAAAATTCAATCAGCGGTAGGTGTCCTTCCTAACCATTCCCAAAGTCTATCACACAAGCGCGTAACATATCTTCAAGAGTTTGTATGGTTCTTTCGCTTGTCTATCATTCTCCGTATGGTAAGCCGTACTCATTTCAGCCGAGTACCCATACTTTCTGAAATTGACCATCGAGAAATTGACGTAAACTGGGGGTCACGATCACAATGATCGATACAGGTATACCATGGTCTTGTGACCACTTCTTTCAAGTACAGTCTTGCTAGTTTTGTCCATAGGTCAGTTTCCCCTCATCGGTAAAAAGGAGATAACTTAGTGAGTCGGTCACTACAATTACCCATATGGTGTTCGTTTCCTTTTGCGTTCTTTGGATTATGGTGACAATAATCCATAGTGATATTTTCCCATTTCCATTGAGGAATCGCTGGTTATACCAGTAAACCAGATGGTTTTTCGTGTTCGGCTTCGACTCTTAAACACGTCAAACACTTGCTAACATAGGTTGTAGTGTCAGCTTTCATGTTAGGTCACCAGTAAAGTTGCTTCATGTCCTGGTACATTTTATCGGAACTCGGGTGAACAGAATACTCGACTTTGAGGACTCATGGCATAATCAGAGTCCTTAGATCACCATAAGCGGCGGCAACCAACTCCTTTGTTTAGACATAAAGTACCGTCCGCACCCGGCGGTTCCAACTTCTCCGTCCTGGGCTTTTTTCTGGTCCTTCCGAATTCTCAATCAACATACCTCCTACGACTTCGACTTGAGGTTTTTCTGGTTTTGCTGTGCTCAATCTGAGCCTCCAAGATCCGTTTGGGAAGGTCCAAACCGATAGTCATAACTAAGGCCCGAACCCGTAATGGCTTTATTCGTTCCTTTCTGCTCAATACGTCAGCCACTACATTTGCTTTTCCTGGGTGATAACGGAATTGCAATCTAATCCACTAGCCAATTCCAACTCACCACGCGCTGTCTCATGTTTAATTCCTTCTGATCGAGGATGTGTTGTAAACTTTTGTGGTCAGTAAACACTGTACATTTTGTCCCGTACAGATAATGCCTCCAAATCTTTAGAGCGAATACTACTGCGCCTAACTCCAAATCACGAGTGGTGTAATTTTTCTCACGAATTTTTAGTTGTCGTGATGCATAAGCAATCACCTTTTCTCTCTGCATTAGCACCGCGCCCAACCCTTTGATTGAAGCGTCACAGTAAGCGATAAAGTCTTCATTTCCTTCGGGTAACGCTAGAATTGGTGCACTACACAACTTCTGCTTTACAACAGACAAGCTGCCTCTGCCTTGTCACTCCAATCAAACTAGATCTTCTTCTGATTGAGCCTTGGTCATGCTTGGCGATCTTTGAGAATCCTTCAATGAATCTTCATAGTAGCCTACCTCCCGACCCACCAACCACCCCTCCCCTAAGTGCCCAAAAATGACGAATCTCCGTTGCAGACTTAGAGATGCCCAATCTTTACGGATTCATTTTGGCAGGAATCCACAGAATACCCTGACTGTCGATCACGTGACCAAGGGAACTGTACTTCAGGGATCCAGATTCCGCATTTAGAGAAAAATTTGGCATACAACTGTTCCTTCTTAAGCAACACACCAAGATTAACTTGAGGTGGCTCTGCATGCTCTTGACATGTTCTTCCGAGTATATCAAATATCCGTCAATAAGACAATTACGAAATTTATCTTAGGTATGGTTTGCACACCCGATTCATGAGATCCATAAATACAGCAGGCGCGTTAGTCAAACCAAACGACATAACTTGAAATTCATAATGTCCATATCGAGTTCTGAATGCGGTCTTTGGAATATCTTCTTCGCGAACCCTTAGTTGATGATAACCCGACTCAGGTCCGATCTTTAGTAGATACTCAACCTTGTAGTTGAACGAAACAAACATCAATCCAAGGAAGCCGGATAACGGTTTCTTTAACCGAAATTTTGTTCAATTCCCGGTAATCAATGCACATCCGGAATAATCCATCCTTCTTTTTGACAAACAAGACCGGAGCTCCCCAAGGTGAGGAACTAGGTCTTATGAAGCCCTTGTCAGAAATTTCCTTCAGTTGATTCGACAATTCTTTCATCTCAACGTGCTAATTGACCAAGCATTCGTGCTTAATAGGGCAGCACCAGGTATTAAATCGATTTCGAAATTTTCACTTGTCGGCAGGTGGAAAACCCGGCAAGTCCTGGGAATTAACTTCGAGAAAAATCTTAAATGATTGGTACGTCTTCAAGTGTTTTCTCCTTCGAAATTATCTCTGGCCTCCTTGAAGGTAATATGTCCAAAAAGACATGGTATCCTTTTAGCAAGTACCTTTGGGTTTTGGTACACGAGATGATGTTTAATCGGGACCCGTGTCCGTTGTCGCTTCCGTCACTACGAACAATTAATGTTTCATTTCCCCATGGAATACGAACGATCTTCTCGGTATAAGCTATCATGGCATGATATTTTGACAACCAATCCATACTAATTATGACGTTGAAACTACCAAGTTGTATGGGCATTAGGTTGATGTTGAATGGATGATTTAGTAAATTCTCTAATGGCGAGCGAAATTAATTGCCGATTTGTCCTAGGGAAACTAATGATGCGTCTTGGCTTTTGAGACAGGATTTAGTGTAAGATATGTACGACTTTCAACACTGAGAAAGTCGTAAGGGTCTTTCATAGTGCTATGATTTCTAACTTAGTTACTTGTGTCAAAAACGTATATATGACTACGTACACAAAGCATGATATAAATAGGAAATTATTCTGACAAAAGTTTTATGGTGACTATTCTTAGCATGGCATGGTCCTTCCTGAATTATACATAGGTGATCAGGTTATGTATAATTGAGGGCTAACGATGCGATGCTTATTTTTGTCAAAATTATGTTATGCATAAATAAGTATCAAAGAGTTTTTATAAGATGCCAAAATATACACAAGGTGGATGTAATGGTTGTTTGATAGAATGAAAATAAAATGGTTTGCGAGAAATCGTATGAGGATTATATGACATACTAAATACTTATGGGATGACAATAAAGTAATTAATGTGATGAAAACGGTTTTCAATAAGGTAAAGCACAAGGTAATACCAAAAGTTGTTAGTAAGTAGCTTTTGAGAGGTTTGCAAAATAGTATATATAATATCAAGAAAGGTACTTCATAAGAAGAGGTGAGGAAAAAAAAAACAAAATAATGATAGCAACCTTGTTTAAAGTAACGACGAACTATACCTTTAGTTAAAAAGTATTAGTGTGAGTGGTTTACAAGTGATGGTAAATTTGTTTATAAAACACAAGTGAAATAATTTATAAATGTTGGCAAAAGTTTTATAAGGTGATGGTAAGAACATAGTTAATAAGGTGGTATCTTATTAGATGATAGTAAAATATTCTATTACTACAGTAAAATAGTTTTCAAAGAGATAAGTAAAACAATATAAATGCTATTTATAACCCGATAGTGAACTGATTTATTTAATGATAATAAGAAAGATTATACAAATAGTGGAATTGTTACAAGGCTGACTGTGTGAATAGTATTATAGAACTTTAGTTTTACCGGAGCATATACCGCCTCTCTATCCAAAGCCAAAGCAGTGTGGCGGTGGTATGGCCTATCTCTGAACAGTGTGTTGACTCGAGCGTTCAGATACGCTCGGTCATCATATGCCTCCTCAAATCGTACCTGAAACTCCTCAGTCCTCTGCCTAACAGTAGTATCAAGCTCTGTCACTCTCTGGTCGACCCCCTCCAAGGTGGTCGGTGCTATCTCCATCATGGCCTCAACAATCTCATCCCAAGTGTCAACCTCTAGAGTAGGCCTTGGCTGTCTCGCGGCACCAGCTGCTGAACTCTCCCCGATCTCGCATCCGGGAGTGGGAGTAGTAAGACAAACTCTCCGAGGCGGCATCTCAGCCTCGGGAACATCAGTCCTGGGGGAAGTAGATGGAAGTGATAAGGGTGGTGATGCAGCTGCAGCTCTCATCCGAATCCCGGCTGCCCTATAGCCTAATGGTGCCCCTGCATCAGTAGGGCTAGTAGTGAGTGGTGATGGTAGGGGTAATGGTGAAGATGCAACAGGTAGTGGTGGTGTAGGTGCGGCAGCATGCTCAGCAATGCGTGCCTCCATGGATGCTGACATCGGTGGCTCAGGTCTGACAGTCTTCCGTGCCCTACGGAGACGTGTCTGGGCAAAGGGGATCCTAATCTGAGGTGGTCTAGGTGTGGGTGCAGACTCATCAGTCTCGAATGCCTCTGTATCCCCAGCTGAGGGAACAGGGTCAACAACAGGTATAGCAGAAGAGTCGGCCGGAGCTGGGTGCTCCTCCTCCTCCTCGTCATCCTCCTCGTCCTCGAAAGGCTCCTCATCATCATCATCATCAGTATCATCATCACTGTCATCACCGGAGGGCTCATCATCTCCATCCCCTCCGTCGGCAGGGTAGTCAGCATGCTCCTCCTCGGAGTCCTCCTCCGGATCCTCCTCTGGATCAGAATCAGGTACATAGCCTGGTGATAGGGCTACGGGTGAAGCATCAGCGGGTAGAGGCTGGTCCTCCATGGGTGCCTCATCCTCCGAAGGTACTAAGTACTCGGGGTACTCAGGCTCGGGAACATATGGTATCTCGATGGGTGATGGTGGGTGCTCAGGACCGGGCACATAGTCAGGGGATGATGGGTGCTCAGGTCCAGGCACATAGTCAGGGGATGGTGGGTCTACTGGCTGCATGGGAAGTCCATCGTATCCGTATACGATGACTCGTGGTAAACCTCCATCGGGTATCTCCTCATCGGCTCCCCAAAAGACTCTCCCTGGTTCGGAGTCAGTGTACACAGAGGTATAGGTGACAGCGGATGATGCAGAAGACATGACTGCAGGAAGATAAATAAACTTATATAAGTATATTATATAAGACCATCATAGTATATATGTAGTATAATATAAACATGTATACATATCATGAAAACATATAGCATAACCAACTAATGCAACTCAATAGTGTATGTGTCCCGTGAAAAACTTTCGTATGATGCAATGTTTGAAAATGGTTATAGTCCAAGTAAAAACATTTGACCTGGTTCTCTATAACCTAGGCTCTTGATGCCAATCTGTAACACCCCCAAAATGGGTCGCAGCGGAATATGGGTTGGCGAGTGTTACTTCTCAAGATCAACAGCACGAAGATATGAGAACGACCTTATATGAAGTCGTTTAAAATTAAATACAATGGATTAAATAGACTTGTTGTTACAATAGCCGAAGCTTTAAATAGTTTCATCCATGAAAAGTAAAGATTTTAAGACATAACAAATTCCAAAATGTAAATGCATCCAAATCTTTATATAAGACTTCCAAAATGATGACCACCAATGTAATCCTTGTTTCTCGTACCTTATTGACCTGATGAAAAACATGCTTAAAACGTCAATATAAATTGGTGAATTCACCAGGGTTTAGTATGTGTATAAAACAGGACCCCACAAATATCCGATGAAAGACATGTAACACATACAATATCTTAAAAGTAATAATGAAGTGCACTAAGCTTCATGCACCGAAGCTCGACATATAGTATGGGCAATTTAAATGCACAAAATGTGCCCATGTCAGATGTTTCAACCCGCAACAACCAAATAGTTCGACATTATACTTCGTTGTTCAGTACCGTCGAACCCGTGAGCGCTACTCACCCAAGAGGAGCGGGGATGTCCAATCTCCAAATATGATCTATTCATAACATTCGCGCTCGCTAACTAGCAATTGACAGTTCATGATAGTGGGCAATAGTGGTTTAGCTACTTAGTGCCAACTCTAATATGTTTAAAAGAGTACTTCGTCCAAATAGTAAAACAATGCATGTTTCCTCACCCAAAGTTGATAAAACAATATAATTTGTGTAAAAGCGGGGCTATGAACTCACCGTAAGTGAATGATTGATTATCTAAATCAAGTAAGTGAATCGCCTCGGCAATTTGAATGCAACCTAATTAATTATAGGCCGTATGAGTATAAAAATGTATGATTTAATAATGATATTTCATTATTAATTTAATTGTTTTATAAAAGATTGTATAAAAATAAAAGTAATACGCGCGATTTTTAAAACCTCGTATCTTTATCGTTTTAACTCCGATTTATACGCTTCTTATGTCCATGACTTCGTATCGAGAAAATCTATCAAAATATCATATTATAAAAATTTAACCTCTGATGAACAGTAACTTTTACTGTTCATTACAGTTTATAAAAATTGTTTTTATAGAATTAATTATACGTACTTGTTTAAATCATAACTCGTTTATTATAATTCCGTTTCTCGAGTTCCTTATGTCCTTGGATTAGTATTAAGATAATTTATCAAAATATCATAATTTATAAAATTTAAACCTCTGATGAACAGTAATATTTACTGTTCATAACAGTTTGTTTTTATATAATTAATTACATACAACTTGTAAAATACGTAACTTGTTCGTTATAATTCCGTTTTTCGAGTTCCTTATGTCCGTGGATTCGTATTAAGGAAATTTATCAAAATATCATATTTATAAAATTTAGACCCCTGATGAACAGTAATAATTACTGTTCACATCAGTGCTTAAAATTGTTTTTATATAGTTAAATATATATAACTTGTAAAATTCGTAACTTGTTCGTTATAATTCTGTTTTTCGAGTTCCTTACGTGCTTACGATCCTTGTGAAGAGTACTATTTTTATAAAATATAAAATGTAAGGTTTATGGTTCGAATTCCAACAGTAGGTATTAAAAGTAATTAGGGTTTTTAATTAATAAAGTTAGTTTATAATCATTTTTGTTTAAGAACTTTGCACCATAATTTCACCAAGTGTTATACCGTATATCTTACATGTATTAAGTCCTCTAAATGTTCATGTCACTTGTTCATATGAAATCCTTAAACACTTTATATAACTTAAAAATGAATCTAGGTGGTGATTAACTTATACAACAAGTATGTACACAATAGGAAATGAATGAATGAACATGGAATACTTTAAATGGACCTTTTAGAAGACAAGTAGGATGATGAACACAAGATGTAAACCCTAACCAAGCCTTCAAAATCAAAACCCTAATCAAGAAAACCCTAAATATGTTTTCTTGATAATTCCTTGTTAAACCCGAATCCAAGCTTGTTAACACCTTGAGTAACCTTAGATGACCTTAGAATGAATGTTAATACCCTTGGAATACCTTAGAATATCAAAGATATATGAAACCCTAATAGCAAAGAGTGTGTCGTGGGTTTAGGGCTTGTTTTGGGAGAGGATGATATGTTTTTCTTGTAAATGGGAAGAGTAGAAGTTAGACAACCTAGGACTTCCTTTTATAGTGTGCAAGAAAACCTTAAACAACCTAAATGAAACCATGGGATTGAAAATGGTTTAAGGACAAGGTCAAAAGACCTCTCCTCCTCCCTATGCTAACTCACGGCTGAAATGGGGGGGGAGGTACAAGTGATGAGACAATCTTTAGAAGCTTGGGCCTAAGGTACATTAGTGTAAGAATTAACATGTGTAGAAAAGGAGTTAGTGGAAGTTTTGCATTTCTTTCTTATGTAAACACTCATGTCCGGTTTTAAGGAGTTATAGGTAAACAAAATAAGTAAATTTTGGGTATTGGGTATAATCGTGGGTATTTGTTTGAGTGTAGATGGGTAAAGGTGCTTCCGGGTATGACCGAATGTAATTTATTGCGAAACGTAAGCGTTTTACGTAACCAACAAAAAAAAATTATGAAAAGTTATAAATGCTTAATTGTACATATTAAATACCCGGGATTTTGCCAAATAAAAGCCAAAAAATGCCAAAAGAATAGAAAA
>BQNB010023493.1:2587-61750 GCA_026074375.1 Tanacetum coccineum
GATTTTTAACATAAGATGCAAATTCATTATGTTTTACAAATACAGAAGCTGCAAATTTCTGCGTCATAACATTTGCAACACTAAAAATGAGGATCTCATGTCGAAAAATAATTTCAAATACTCACCTTATCATCGGCGTCAATGTTTGCAGTTCGCTTGAAGGTGCGATACCCAACATCTTATTCATGAGTACACATTTTCGCTGAATGAGAATGCAAAAAGTAATTATTTTATTCTTTTGAGGCTCAGATAAGTAAGGAATCAGATATGTAGGATATGAGGATACGGCCGCCATGGCTGCAAACTTTGGAAGATTGCCCCGCCAAGACGCACGTAATCCAAAATTTAATGAAACCCGATTATAGCAATACTAACCTGATAACTTTGTTGTTTCTAACTGAAGGGAGCTTATTTGATTTGCCTTGTCTCAAAAAGACCAAGAAGATCTACACCACTTTCTCATTCCCACGTCTATTATCTCATACCCGTAAATCAATAATGCAGTAAAGGCTCAGACAGATTAGAAATTGAAAACGCATGGCTCAGATAGCAGTTTTAGGTGACGGTCTGTCACGGCTGCATACGAAAAATATAGCCTAGCCAAGCAACAGACCACTGCCACTCATCATCGCCCTCACAATAGTTGTAACCCAAACCATGTAAAGTCATCACAGCCTTGCTAACAGTGACTGTACAACGTCACGCGTGTACAATTTAATTAAGAAACCCAATGAGACAGATCACACCTAAACAGTCGTATAACCCAAGCAATGATTCCAACATACGGAACACAACAGCTAACCGAATGCGATAGTATGTTCCTGAAAAGCTGCCGTCAGATAATCAAAGGAAGCATAACCAAGAAAAAAATAAACAATAATTATTAAACTCGGCCCGGATTCTTTAAGGTCGGGTCGACCCGCTAAAACTACCCGAATGTCTTAGTAAATGTGGCACGGTTTTCGAGTTTACTGTGGTTTTCACAGAAACGTCGCCATGGTTGTAAGCTTATTAACCGTGCGTCATCAGAAGGTCAAGCCAATCCCAAAGCCCCTAATTTCACAAAAAAGTCTAAATTGCAAAATCAGATAGACGTATCTATGTGGCTCAGATTGATTAACAACCGAGAAAAGCGGATACACCCGCCATGGCTGCAAACCTAATAGTTTGCCCCGCCAAGACGCGGGCATTCACGGTTTTAATCGAGTTTTTTTCAAATTCATCACAAACTAATGGCGTGTTTGCGTTAGCTTACACAGCGGGCGTATGAGCTCAAGTAAAGCTGGAAAAGCTCATAAACGCACTATTTTCGCTTTATAAGCTTATCAAAAAGACGCGGCCATTCACGGCTTTAATCGAGTTTTTTTCAAATTCATCACAGCCTGTTGTAATCAATATCACCATCAGACAACATTGGCAGCCATAGGTACAACCACATTCAATATGTTTCATAATGGCAAGTCTTGGGATTACAATCTCAGGTTTTAATATATATGTATAAGACATTTGAAATATTATCATCATAGCCTCTTGGAACCGTTATCATTATCAGCATTTAAATAAGCAAACAGATTGTACACAACTTACCACATTGCGTCACTCCGTTTGTACACAAATTACAACTAAAAATTCTCAAACTTTGAACCTTTTCATATGAGGCTTAGACATGGTAACAACAGATTAAAGAGGACGCGTCTGCCATGGCTGCGACCATAATAGGTCGCCCCGCCAAGAACCAAACCTGAACAATTGTGACAACCCCTCAATAAAATCATCACAAACCCAAAACATTCCTGTGTACGCACACGTGGAGGTTGCTGAGGCGAGAGATCCTCGCACTCAACCGTCCATCCATCCTACGCAGCAAGAGCAAATTCAAAGGCCTCAGCAGCCTCAACCAATTTTAACATGCTAAAAAATTTACCAAAATAGGTAAACTAAGTTTTCCCTAAATTTATCACACCTAAAAGAACAACTCGTGTAGCAACCATCTACTCAATCACACATAGTAACCCGAAGAATCACAAATGGATTTTTTTTGCATCTAATCATAAAAAACACAAACTAAGAATGGGTCAACACAAAATTAAATCAAAAGTAAGAACTTACTAACCCCAGAAGCAAATAATCTCATTGAAGAACCAAACCTGACAACCCTACAATAAAATCGTGACAACCCACAATAAAATCAACACTTGCAACCATATTATTGAGAGTCATACAACCAATCAACATATAGTCTCATCAGCCGCAAGAACCCAACGAAACCACCATGGCAAAGTTAACCCACATGAGCTCAACAACGTCACCAACCGACCAACAACGCCACACACCATGAACGGTGGCAACGAAGAGGTCGATGGCATCGAAGAAAGATGTGGGTTATGAATAATAGATCCGAGTATGTGTGGTATAGCTTTGAGGATTAATTAGACAGAGAATCATCGTATGTGCTTCGTGTGTGTTTTTCCGTTAACATCAAAGAGAAGAGAAACAATATGTGTTTGGTGCGTGTTTTTCGTTAACATCAAAGAGAGAGGAGAAAAAAACACGTAAGGCACACGTGTTTGAAAACGGATATTAAACGTTTTTGTGGATTAAATGCAGAAATGGGTCGGGGCGGGGCAAGCATTTAAACGGGTGCATTAATGGCAAGTCTTGGGATTACAATCTCACTCTTTAATATCTTTATAAGCTTATCAAAAAGACGCGGCCATTCACGGCTTTAATCTGATTCAGTATTCCCCTAAGAATGTATAACAATAATTCGTGTCGCCTTCCAGTCGGGTTTTGCGAGAGTAGGATGTTTCGTTAGGGGTAGAAATTGAAACTTGTGGACTCCTTAGAAGAAGGCGAGATTCAATGATGATTTGGTCTTGTATAATGATGGGTGTATTAAGGGATTGCATGTAAAAGAATTTGGGAAATGATGCTGGTGAGAATTCTATGGAGTCTTCTCAGGTGATATGTTAATGATACCGTACAGATGATAATTAGGAATGTTACGCCAGTTATTGGTGCACCAGAAAAAGACTTCATCAATGCGCCTCCATCTACACCCCCGTTTAATGAAATAATTAAATATTGCCTGCTTAAGTCGGTTCTGTCAGGGATTGAATCAAATGTGACATCAAAAACTAGTAGGACGAGATAGATTCTGATAAACGATGAGCTATAAGACCCCAATGGAAATATACCCCAACAAAAACCCGGGGGGTTTTTTTTTTTCTCTCTCGCAGCAAACTACTGTTTCGGGAAAGACTTATTTTCCTTAGACGATCTTCAGATTTGGGTTCTTGAAAGGTCAACGAGTTAAGGAAGCTATTCTTCTTCATAATGCCTATCGAGACAAACAAAGGATGCCGGTTTCAGGATCGCTTTTTGGTATGATGCCTTGGTTGTTCGGAATTTCGTTCTTTGTGAGTTAAATCAGTTGCGCCATGGTGGGATCTTTCCTTATTCTAAAAGTCTTGGTTGTTTGGCGAGTATCGTTTCGTTAGTGTATTTCTTTCTTTCCGTTTTCGTTCTTTTGTTTTTTTGATCATTTTTGCGGTATGTTCGTCTGAAGAACCCGAATGAAATGGGTCGGGGCAAATTAATAAAGGATTCGGGCGCATTAATAGACTACCTCAGGATGGTAATCCTGGTATTTAGTATAAAGGTACAAACCATTGTTTTGCTGAGGCTTGTGAGCTGGAAACTGAATAAAAGGTATCCGACCTGACATGGCTGCAAACACGACTTCATGATGCCCAGCCAAGATACGGGTCGGTTCAACCCATCGTCACCCACAAACACGCAACCAACAGAAGCATTTTCCTTAATGTTTGTGGACGATCTTTAGCCTCCAATATGTGTTTCTTTTTTAAACAAGGCTGCCACTTTTGTTTATACCGTATAATAATTATATGAAACTGTTTGGCTCAGATTTTGCGAGTCTTGGACCGGATAAAAGGGCATGCGATCCACCATGGCTGCAAGTACTATGTGCTGCCCCGCCAAGATACGGGTCGATTTTGCCCATCACGATCCAACAATCTATCGGAGTTGCAAAATTATAAATGCATAAATACGATAATATCTTCATCGCCTATGATAAACCGCCAACTCAAGACAAATGCATATTCTTGTTACGTAACATCACCAAACCGGCCCACGTAATAAAAAAGACGCAATGATACATATGTATGCAGCATCGGTTCAAGCAAAGTAACAAACCGACATAAAAAAACATGTCGGACCAACAACAAGCTTTCCTGCGTACGCGTTCGTGGAGGTTGCGGAGGCGAGAGATTCTCGCACTCAACCATCCGTCCACCCTACGCAGCAAGAGCAAATTCAAAGGTCTCAGCAACCTCATACAATTTCAACGTGCTTACAAATTTACCAAAGTAGGTAAACTAAGTTTTCCCCAAATTATAATTATAATAAATTTATATAAAAGGCAGCAAAGCCTTTTTAATGCGCTCCTTCTAGCAACCTGAATCACACATAGAAACCCCAAAAATGATAAATGGTGGAGTTTTTTTCTTGCATTTAATCAACAAAAAAAAGGAAACCAATCACCAAAAACAGAAACCAAGAATAGGCCAACAAAAAATTAAATCAAAATTAAGAACTTACTAACCTCAGAAGCAAATAATCTCATTGAAGAACCAAACCTGAACAATCATGGCAAGCCCACAATAAAATCGTCACAACCCCACAAATAATCTCAAACGAAACGACCATGGCAAAGTCACCTGACCCAACATGCAGCCAGAGCTTATTTTGAGAGAGAGTAAAAGAGATGGAGAGATAGGTGATGGAGAAAGACACGTATCAAAGAAAGAGATAGAGGGACACGTGCCCTGCCAAAAACCGGGGAAAAAGAGAGGAACCCGAATGAAAATTAATAAAGGATTCGGTTGCATTTAAGGACCTCGGGTGAATAATCTCACCCTTTAATAATATAGTAATTAATATGTTGTTGGTTATGAAGTCATGATAATCAAATATTGCCGGATAAATTCTTGAATCGTGTAAAAAGTTCACTTTCCTGATACAATATTTCTACCCTATTGATTGCCTTGGGTTACAAGAAATTTGTATAGGGATAAGACAAGAATGAACACTCAAATTCTAGGCAAAAGAAAGAGAACAAAACATTAGATAATTTGTTGTATATGTTGTTGATATAAAACCAAAATATGTTTACATATATATAAACTAAAATGGTGGTTGTGGGGAAAATGTGTGTCTCTTTGTGAAAAGACACACCCTTTAATGAAAAGTCACAACCATTACTTTAAATCTGTCCAGCAACAGTTAGCGACAGTTAACAGTTTTGCAACAGCCTAAAACTGTCGCTAACTGTCATCAATAAAGACAAGTATATGGTTAATTTAGTGACTCAGAAATTCTGTCACTATATACCCATTGACTTACATTTACAACCTTTATCATTTTTGCACTCGAAATCATGTTAATTAGTTTATACAAGCGTGCACTCCACACCTTCAAACTTGTATTATAACTTAACATGAAATCCATTTGGTCTCGGGTAAATCACCATTACACAAAAATGATTGATGACACTAAAATCACCAACAATCCTCCCCCATTTTAGTGTAATCCTTGATTTCCCAAATAATCAAAGCAAATCAAACTCATGCATAAATGAAAATGTCTTGCGATTGAATTTTCATCTTAGTATACTACACATTCCAAATATTCGAGAATCGGGATTGCCTTGGGTTACAAGAAATTTGTATAGGGATAAGACAAGAATGAACACTCAAATATTTGATTATCATGACTTCATAACCAACATATGTTTGTTGTAGTGACTCTGGCCAGCAATATGATATTGTACATTGTTGATACAAACATGTTTACTTTTTTTGTTTTATGAACAAATATTGATACATAATATGATGTGGATTAGTAGAAATAATAATTAATAACAAACTTGATACCGGCCTCCAGGATATGGTAAAAGTTTTCAGTGATCGGTTTATCCGTTCGAACACCCACACATAACCCGATCTACTGAGTCGCTTTTTGTGCTCTTGGTTTTGTATAGGCGAACCTAATGATGATTTTCTTTCATCCTATCAGCACCTCTGTGGGTACCTAAAATCATCGTAACCAAAATAAAAAAACTTCGAGACAACTTGATAAACTCCATGTGAGGTCCAACTGCCACCAATTCGATCCATGTCACAGACTGATCTCGAAAACATGGTGATTAATATGCCAACCTTCACCACAAACATAGCCAGCGACCACCACCTGTCCGTATATTTATTGAACCAAATAAAAAAATATTAAAAAGCTATCGAGAAGCTAAATAGTTAGCACTGCTCAAACAATGCAACCGCATAAATCTATCTAACTAATCATGGTTTTACAAATAGATATACCAGCTATTGGTCGAAGTATCAGGGGTGTTCCAAGGCCTGGTGCCCCATTTATGGATGACATAAAATGGAATGAAAGTAAGCAGATAAAGCGCCGTCACTCGTACGCCCTGGTTTACCAAATCGAGGTTTGAACTCATCCTTAAACTAAATAAAACCTCATGATAATACATATTTGTCAATCACTTACCATTACCCAAACCAGATAGGGAAATCCACCGTAAAGATAAAGCAGTATTGCAAAGGCAGTGGGATGCCAAAAGTATGTATCTTGAAGAAACCGATAGAACCATTGTGCCTTTAGTTCCGAAACATTTGGATCTTCTCCACACTAAGATATACATGCATGCCAAGTTAGACATCTCGTTAATAATAGAATTCAGTCTGTAAAATGGCAACTGTCATTTTGTTTTAGAAAACTTTCATTATCATATGTGTATTTTTTTCTTTATATGCTACAAACTTTTAAATCCCTTGATAGTATACTTATTGCTAACATGTTAACACCTTAAAATTTACCAACATATCTTTCACACATAAAAAATAAGCTAGTATAATATTGGATAAATTTTAAAAGTTTGTAGCATGAACTAAAACGAAAAAATATAATATACACATGTGTTAAAAGAACTTCAACAAAAATGGGTTACTACTTTATGATCTAAACTCTTTTTAAAACAACATAGTGTATAATATATAATTTATAATTTATACTCCAATTACCTTTGTACCAATGTAGTCATTGTACAGAAACCAGCCAAGATAACTACACCAAACTCCTTCTGTAGGAGTATAAGGATCCTTGTCTGTATCTGAATACTTGTGGTGTAGTTTGTGTGCCCTCACCCAAAATATCGGATCTCTCTGTTTAACATAGTTAGATTGTTGTACGACTTTATCACATAAACAATAACAGACCTTTTAATTTTTTTTTCTTTGAATAAAAGGATAATTGTGTCTAAACGTAGTTGACTTGTCACTTTTCCGAGTTCTATGCGGTCATTTTCTTTTTTTTTTTGCGTTTATATATATAATCATATGGACTTTTGAATTCCGTCTATTATATGTATTTCATGACAATGTGGCCATCTGTTTCTCAACCCTCCAATATGAAGATAATAGTCGGAATTTAAAAGTATGCAAGTGAAAGATGGCTACACAGATCTAGAAAATTAGCTAAATTTAGAAGTATGGAGTATTAATATGTTTTAGCCCGTACAACATGCTTATTTTCTAAATTTAGACTATGTTTATTCACAAAAACCCAATCTTTTATTAAAATATTATTTTCTTACTCCTCCATCGATACAACCTATACATACAATCAATCTTAATTTTTTCACCATTTATAACAACCCAACCTAACATATAATATTATTTATTTTATATTTAATTTATTACATAGAATGCCAATAATATTGTGACATGTGTGGGTTGGATACATAATTTGAAAGTCATGGAGTGAACCGGACGTTGATATAATTTGGTTGCTTTTGTACTTTTCATAATTTAATATTGTAAAGTGGTATGAAGACTCGAGTACACGAGTGACATGGTTGTCTGGTAGGGATAACTAGTTTTTTTTACTATAACAAGTAAACACGTATGATCTTCATATAGTCAATAAATTAACTATAACACGAAAGTAAAAGAAAAACGTGTACCTTTAGCAATTCTTCAATCAAAAACAATAAAAGATCAAAGTATGATCTCTTCTACGAGATTTATACACAATACAGTACTTACAATAGAGTATAGCTATTACAAATAGTATATAACCAATCGCCTTTGGAAAACCTTGATCAAATCAACACAAGAAACTATGTTTCTTGTTTCCTTGCCGTCGAACAAAGCAAAATCGAACACCCCTATAAATGGTTTCGGTCGATCAAGCACAAAGAGAAAGAAAGAGAGATTTAGAGTTAGCTAACTAATGAATCTCTAATCTCTATTTATAGCCTTTCTCAATACCTGGTTAACAAGCAAAAACCCACCTCCTTGAGTTGGGTTATTCGGCCGACTAGAGCAAAGGGAAGGGGCATAGCCCACTTTCCTTTTTCCCGATTTTCCTTTAAAGTCCTTAATGATTAACTTTTAAATAATTATATCCTTAATATAGTTTAATTAAACTATTACCAACGAATTACGTGTGCATTTCCATAGGCTCAAACCGAGACCGGACATATATTATTTATATGTACATTCCTTCAGCTCCCACTTGGACATGTAGAATAATATAATATAATAACATATGGATGACCGTCTGGCAACCTGCGCAAAAAGCACCCAGTGAAGGAAACCTTTGAGTGTAATTTCCCAAAATACATTTAAATGATTAATCATTTACAATCCCTTTGTTTCACAAATGCCATGTCAAAATAGATATGGATCGTAGTCATTCTATTTTAACGATTCTGTTTCTCGTGTTACATAATTAAATCAAGATTACCAATCTAATCGGGACAAATCCAGATTACCATTGGGTCTGGCCAGACACACATCTGATTAATTAATCGAGGGGCCCAGTAGCATTATTATTTCAATCCAGTTGAATGAACAAATTCTATCTTGACTACAAGTATCTTATCATATATTTCAGAATACTCATGAATATAGTCTTTATGGCTACCTTGTTACGGGTAGTGTTAGAAGTATATCAAAAAAGTACCATCCACATACATAAAACTAACTTGTATCTCAAGTCTAAGGATTTAGTAACGTAAATCATTTACAAGTTTCACTTGATGACGATCCATAAAGCGAGTGACTTGCATTGGAGAAGTCCGACATGCAAATCTATTGAATATCGTGTGAGATGGAGAACCGTTCTTTAAATATTCTACGAATATAACCAAACACTCAAATATGTCTTAATTCAATTATATTCCCATATAATTGATTGACATAGACTATTTAGAATATAATTTGATTTCCGTAAACAAGCAAAATATGACCAATGATTATAAGAAAAGTGAATTCATATCAAATACATCAATACAAAAAATAACATTGTTTAACAATCCTTTATCCCAATATACTAAATAGATCAAATGCATGATAATTCTAGTTGACGAATCATGCCTCAAATAACGACTATCGTACTTGTTGACTAAGGCAGTATAGATTTCATTAACTAGTTTTGATCTTTCAGAATTTTGAGAATACTTATTTCAAGAATTCAATAAGTGAAGTTCTTGAATATCTATGATGAATGTTTGTTCGTATATATCCAATATCTTGACACACTATATCTTATAAGGTGTGTGACATCAACTATTGACAACAATTATCTTTCATAGCTTCCAAAAGTGTAAAGCATTCTTATTCTTTAATGTATAATGCAACTATGCTCTTAGCTGAGCACAACTAGCTCACATGGTCATCATCAAAAATGAAATCATAGCATGACTAGTATTGAGTGTCATCTTAATTTGATTTAGCATCCGTGTACACAAAACAACCCCATGCTTTTAAAATCCGTAAACAATGAATATTCTCTTAATAATGTTTGGCACCTCATGAACTACAAGTTCATTGGTTATTCTAATTGCACAATAAATTGTTGCAATATATATCCTTATATTTTCATTACTATGGACAAATCCATAATCTAAGAAGATTTCTATAACCAAACATATTTTATTAATATATTCAATTCAATGATTATCTAATAACTTTTGATTAAATACCAATGTTGTCAAATCATCTTGCATTCTGCATGATACAACTACTTTCCTACACAATATGATGTACATAATGAATCCTTTAGTCCAACTCAAGATTTCATTCATGTTCCATCTTATCAAAAGATATGCATCCATTGAGACTTTCTAAATGGTATGTCAAATTGTGTTAGATTTATATACTACATATGTTCAAAGCAATAAACATATTATTTCAAGATTGTACATTCAATTTCTTAAATCTTTTTGGTGAAGAAAACCTAAACATAATACTCCCACTAGCTTTTAGATATACTGAGGAGTTATCTTAATTATAATTAAATTCAAATCAAGTAAATGATTTAATAATAAACTTAAGATTATCCTCCTGGATACTTACAATAATCCATACTTGGATTCTTGCCATTTGTACACTTCATAAAGATTTTATAAATTCATAAACTCCTTTGATTACTAACCGTCCTCGCAATAGTAATCCATTCAATAAGAGTTAAATTACTATTGCCATATTTTCATCTATATGAACTCTAGTATGACAATCAACCATCTTTATATACTTAATGTGCATAGAAAGAATATTTAATCACAATCAATTGCTTGAGTATGATTAAAATCCTATCTTAATACATGCATTAAATATGTATACAACATTGTCCATATGAGTTTGATACCTAGAACATTACCACTTGGGTTTTTCTTCTCTTTGAGGAAACTCATTATAACTTCACAGTCTAAACGTATAAGTTAAAGATCAATCAAATTTCAAAATTGATTATCTTGTGGACAGCATCTTAACATTCATAGCTTGAGTCTTTGTCAAATTCAAAATTCAACAATGCATATTAATGGTTACACCATGATACCGAATTCAAAATTCAATAATGCATCTTTAACAGGTTCACCATGATCCCGTGACTCATATTCCTCAATGTTTGTATAACATTTATCAATCAAGTATTTGAGGTATCCTTGCGGATCTATGAACAAGTATTATATCATTATGAGGTTTAACATTTAAAGCCTCGATATGATATTCACTAGTGTGTTTAAGAAGGTTATGTATTTTGTATTTTTATCCTTTTAAGATCTAAAAACGCTCCCACTTGCTTTTTGTAATTTTAGACACTTCTATAAATTCCTTAGCATTAAGGGACATTACAATATAACATTGACAGATCCTGAAGTTTTAGTTTGATAATATCATTCTTCATAAGACTTTTACAATTTAAACTTCAATTTCCATAGACTTAATGTAGTCAACACAATCCATAATATGGTGTCTTATTAACCTTTCTATGGATGGAGTTTTATTGAGTATATCAAGACATACTCAATTTCAAACCTTTTTTTTTAGAACAAAAGAATTTTGAGGTAAAATATATATGTGTCTATATCAAATAATTCAAAGAATTTTGATTCAAACTCTAGACATACCATGAAAATGTGGTATTGTATGAGTAATTTTATTATGAGACATTATCACAATCTTTTAAATAACTTAATATTCTTATGTTAATACTAATCAATTGTGTCAAACCAAATTGAATATATAGTATTTAAAAAAACCTATTTGCATGCAATAATGTATAAGGCTTTAACTAGTTCAAAAACTATATCCATGTTAACTATACATTATATTGCCTTGAACAATTCAAAAGAACATTTTGTTCATGTTATAAGCCAGAAAATATAGCATTACTTTATGTTATATGTCTTTTAACAATTAACGGACTTAATGTTTATTAATTTACAATAAACATAAACATATTTAACTAAAGTAATTCTGAACATCAACTCTTGGCTTCAGTAGTAATTTCAAGTTAAACAAGATTACTTCATTATTTGAGACATTCCAAGAGCACATAAACCTTTTACTCGAAGTAGTCTTTAAATCGAGATTACTTTATTATTTTGGACATTCCAAAAAACATATAAATATTTTACTTGAAGTAGTCTTTATTTCATATCTTGACATATGTTTCTTAACCCTTAACGGGTTAAGAGAAACCTTTAAATCATATTACCTTTAATCATGTTGTACCTTGCGCACAATAAAGATTTCTCCCACTTGTGCATGGCACAACATCATACATGTAGTTAAACAACACGACATTCGTTTGTTTATATGGACAATATGATAGTGTCATAGATATTAGCGTTACATAGTTAAAAAGTTTGATAAGAGCCACTTTGTTTAATGAAGAAATAGTGCATGACTATCCTTAAAACCATGAGTGTCTATATTTTGAAAATATGGCATTATCACAATACCATTTAAGAAATAATTTGGGTTACTACCAAGATAATAAACCTTGTAGCTCCCACTGAATTAGACAACATTACATTAATGTCTTGTTCAGAAATAAATCACGATGCTACCACTGGATTTGACAACATTGCAAGTGTTCCATAACCAGCGAAAACAAATTTATTTTCCAACTTTCTTTGAAATCTCTAATTATAGCAACGTACTAGATTTCAAAAATTTCTACTATGTAGATTTGAGAACTATCCATCGTGCTATTTATTAACTTGAAAATTGTGCATATGAATTTCCTCCTTAATTTTGATTATGACAAACAACTATATACTATTATTACATGGTATGCCTTAAACACTTTTGCGTAGTAATATGGTATTTTCCTAATTAAGAACACCATAAAGCATCAACCATAAGTGTCATCCATTTTGATAGCTATAATAACATATTATCAAGTTATCCCAATGTCTTATATTTTTCAAAGTACTCACACGCCGAATAAAGATATTAGAAGCAAAAAAAAAAATTATGAAAATATAAGTCATGCAATCTACTTAACATTTAAGTATTCTATGAGTTTGATTACATTAGGAGACAATATCCTCTACGTTCCAATATAACGTTCCAGAGCATAAAAATATAGAATGAGTCTCCATGTTCCCTTACAAGGAAAGGAGTCTCGGTTGACTTCTTTGAAAAAGAAACCAAACAATTTGATAACGGTTTTATCGTTCATTAAACTATTAATAGAATCAAAAAAATTAATTTTTAGTATTTTCGATAATAACTTTCTTTAAAGAAAATTAAATCCCTTTCTTATAAAATAAACAAATAATTTTTGATAAAGCTAAGGATCCACCTTGTACATAACCACCCCCGCATCAGTTGATTCTGCTAGTGATGATAGGTAAATCAAATGTAATTAACTTTTAAATAATTGCATCAATGCAACTGCTCCTACATTATGGGAATTTACTTTATGTACATCACATGGAACATTCCAACGTGAAAAAAGTGAGCATGGATTATTCCCATCATATGCCACGAGTAAGGTCTCACCTATCTTAACTTGATTTAAGTCGGTCCAACAAAAACTGTGATTGTATAGCACTTAACGTCTCACTAATAAGTGTATTATATCACCTTGGGTTACAAAACCATGAATAAGTCTCACTAATCATGAAAGAGTAAGTGCAAGTGTTTTTTCTAGTTGGATGGCAAAAAGACTTAGGTTTTAAAGGGTATAAATTTTGACGTGTCAAAACCATGTACAAAGAGCATGCAACATCTTTATATCATGAATTTTTAAAAACTATAATTTAAAAATACATTAATGAACTATAAATTTGCTAGGCTAATCATAGGAAGATTTATATATCGTATGGTAAGCGAATCCACTTTTGACATTATGCATTATATACGTCCATAATAAATCTATTTCGAAAAACATTAGTCATGTTTAATATTGTGTTTTTTCGAAAAACCTCTTTGCTTTGATGTACAATATCAAAACAATTTATCAAAAGCAAATCAAATAGACATAAACAACTATAACATATAACTGATTAACACATTAAATCACATACCACATAGCATAACCAATTGATGATTAACCTAAAATCTTATTGTGGGTGAATTAAATTAAAGACCATTAACATAGCATAAACTGTCAAAACAATTTAAATTTTCAACTTCAGGTCACATCAGAGTGTACAAGAGTCTCTCGAGCCTTAGCTCACAAATTACAAAGGTTGTTAGAACTAGCGAGTCGTAGACCACTGATGTATCCACAAAAATTTAGATATCGAAATGAATTTGTTATGAATTTTTACTAACAGTGTCATAAAAAAAAAATACGTAAAAAATAATAAAAAAGAATAAAATAAAACCAAAATAATAGATAAAAAAAAAAATAAAAAATAAGAAAAGAAAAAGGAATAAAAAAACACTTACGAAAAACTAAAATTCAACTAATACACATCAATATCGATTTTTATCACAATTATCATGTTATTAACACTTAACAATTATTATAACACTTCATATATCATATATCACACAAGTCATCATCCACGGTAAACTGCAAGACTCACCATGGAATCTCATCAATTAACGGTATAATAAAGCGTGAAGACTATTAACAATTAATACATACCGATTATTAACAATTAAACTACGATATCCATCAATAAAAAATTGCATACATCTTAGGGTTTTGTCTAATTAAAATTTATTAACCCTAATTAATGTTTTATGAAACACAATGATCATCATAAAAAATTAAGACAACATCAAAACCTAGCAATTTTTTAACGTTCTTGATAACAATTATGTAATTTATAGATCTATATGACCGGCTCTTGACGCCACTGTTGGAATTAGTAGACATAAAGACCATATTAACTATTAATAAATACGAGTACGCAGCGGAAATATAAACACGTATGATCCTTCATAAAGTCATATAAATTTAACATAACAAGAAAGTAAAAAAGAAAACGGTACCTTGTACGCAAATTCTTTCCAATCAAGAAACAATAAAGATCAAAGTATAATCTCTCTACGCGATTGTACACAATACGTTCATAAGCCATAGAGTAAGCTAGTCTAATATTATAAAACAATCGCCTTTGGAAAACCTTGAATCAAATCAACACAAGAAACTATGTTTCTTGTTACCTTGCCGTCGAACAAAGCAAAACCGAACACCCCTATAAATGGTTTCGGTCGATCAAGCACAAAGAGAAAGAAAGAGATTTAGGTTAGCTAACTAATGAATCTCTAATCTCTATTATAAGAGCCTTTCTCAATACCTGTTAACAAGCAAAAACCCACTCCTTTAGTTGGGTTATTCGGACCGTACTAGAGCAAAAGGGAATGGGCATATCCACTTTCTTTTTCTCGATTTCCTTTAAAGATTCCTTATTGTTTAAATAAAATATAAGTAATTATGATCTCAAATATATTAATTAACTATACCAAACGAATTACGCTGGCATCTCCATAGCTCAAGAAAACCGAGACCGGACATATATTATTTATATGTACATTCCTTTACCCCCAACCGGTTGGTCAAGAGCTATGGATAAACATAGTCTTATCACACTGACACTTTTGGTACCAATTTGCTAAAAAATAAAATCATTTCAAGAAAGAAATATGTTATCGTATACCTGCACGGCATGAGCGCCACAATAAGCAAAGAAATATTCGAGCCATTTAGGAACCTTAAAACCGCGGTGGCTAAGAAATCTATGATAGCCTAGTGTTAAACCGTACCCGCTCATAAAAAAGAGGACCACGGCAACATAGACTGCATCCGGAACGTACACAAAAGGTGCACATGCACCTAACACAATCATCCCCAAGAACCATAAAAGGTTAGTCTCATGCAGAAAATCCCATTTTAGTTGCTTCTTTTCTGACTCAAGGTTCGTATCAGTTGATCCGGATGTTTGCTTTGTAACACAACGTGTTGGTCTTTTTCTTATTATGGTGCATGATGTTGTTATAAATGAGTTGCCTAATGGGGTGACATTTGTGGGATTATTGTCTCTTGACAAAGTGATTTTGGTGGTGTTGTGACGTTTGGAAAATATAGTCGAATGTGCGGTAACATTCTGGTCGTATTTTGTGACCGGAAAAGTGGTATGAAGACTCGAGTACACGAGTGACATGGTTGTCTGGTAGGGATAACTAGTTTTTTTTACTATAACAAGTGAATTTCTTGAAGGGACTCTGTGTACATATATTCTCAAATATTTTAAGTTGACCATACATGGTTAAATTGAGGTTGTTGTACTACAGTGTATAATATCTACCAAGCATTGATTTTATGTAGGGACGTCTAGAGCAATATTGGGTACTAATATCGGGTACTCTTCTGTCAAAAATACAAATATTTTTTTCCTTAACTTATCAGCCTATGTAGGTACCTTAATATCGGTCGCTAATCCAACAACCTCAAGAAACTTGATCAACTCCCATGTGAGGTCCAACTGCCACCATTCGAGTCCATGTCGAGCTGATCTCGGAAAAGCATGGTGATTATTATGCCAACCTTCACCCAAACATAGCAGCGACACCCCTCAAACTATGCAACCGCATAAATTTATCTAACTAACCATGGTTTTACAAAAAGATATACCAGCTATTGTTGGAAGTATCAGGGGTGTTCCAAGGCCTGGTGCCCCATTTATGGATGACACAAAATGGAATGAAAGTAAGCAGATAAAGCGCCGTCACTCGTACGCCCTGGTTTACCAAATCGTTGTTTGAAATCACTTACAATTACCCAAACCAGATAGGGAAATCCACCATAAAGATAAAGCAGTATTGCAAAGGCAGCGGGATGCCAAAAGTATGTATCTTGAAGAAACCGATAGAACCACTGTGCCTTTAGTTCCGAAACATTTGGATCTTCTCCACACTAAGATATACATGCATGCCAAGCTAGACATCTCGTTTATGATAGAATTCAGTCTGTAAAATGGCAACTGTCATTTTGTTTTAGAAAATTTCATTATCATACTTGTATTTTTTCCGTTCTATTATATGCTACAAACTTTTAAATCTCGTGATAGTAAATTTATTGCTAACATGTTAACACCTAAATGGCTCGAATACCGCGGTGGGTAAGAAGTCTATGATAGCCTAGTGTTATACCGAATCCGCTCATAAAAAAGAGTAGCACGGCAACATAGATTGCATCTGGATCGTACACAAAAGGTGCACAAGCACCTAACACAATCACCCCCAAGAACAATAAAAGGTTAGTCTCATGTACAAAATCCCATTTTAGTTGCTTCTTTTCTGACTCAAGGTTCGTATCAGTTGATCCGGATGTTTGCTTTGTAACACAACGTGTTGGTCTTTTTCTTGTTATGGTGCATGATGTTGTTATAAAGGAGTTGCCTAATGGGGTGACATTTGTGGGATTATTGTCTCTTGATAAAGTGATTTTGGTCTTGTTGTGACGTCTGGAAAATATAGTCGAATGTGCGGCAACATTGTGGTCGTATATTGTGACCGGAAAAGTGGTATGAAGACTCGAGTACACGAGTGACATGGCTGTACCTAGTAGGGATAACGTACATGTGAATTTCTTGAAGTGACTCTATGTGCCGAAGGTTCTCAATGATTTAATTTTGCTATATATGGTTAAATTGTGCTAGTTGCATGTACTATGGTGTATGATATTTATCAAGCATTCATGTACTGGACTACTGGCGGCTTTGGACCAATAATAATAGAAGGGACTGGACATGAAGACTCTTAAACACACCATGTCTGCAACAAAAAAAACACACCATGTGTACCCGTTTGTTTTTTAATTTTTTTTATATTATAAAACTGTGAAATATAAAGTACGGAATAAAAATTATAAAGTTTAACAAGTCAAAAGTATTAAATTGATAAAAATTACGGAATAAAAACTGTATTAATTTAAGGAATAAAAAGGGGTTGAAGGTTGTGAAAAGTACAAAACATGTGGGTCAGGGAGGGTCTTTATAGTAGCACCCATAATAGAATTATAATAGAGGCGTCAAAGCGAAGCCTTAAGCGGGGCTTTTTTTATCAAAGTTATTTGCCGATGAATCATTTATGTAAAAATTACTTTCCCACGATTTTTATTTGAAATTTTTGATTAGTTTCTCGAAGTCACTATAGTATAATATTTCATTTTCAATTGATAAATGATAAATGAGCAATACATCTAATCTTTTGGTGACACTTTTGATGGTAGAATAAATTTAATTAACTTTAGTTTTGAAATACTTTTTTTTGCTGAAGAAATTATTTCCGAAATGGCTAACATTATTCTCTACGCCATATAAGTATTATGAAAAGAGTTTAGTTGATTATATCAATCAGTGTAGCATATTTTACATGTATAATTTATCTCAAAACTCTTTGTTTCAAAATAAATTTATAGCGTTAAGATCCAAACATTAAAAAACTTTCTAAGGTTCAAACAACTAGATTTTTTGCTTGTTATCATATAGGGATTTTAAATTTTCAATGCTGTATACTTCCTCCGTCCCAAAATAATTATCCTCGTTTAACTTTAAAAATCTTTCTTATCCAACTTTAATCTTAAATATTTTTGTTTATGTTATATAATATTTGATGCAAAATATATGAATGGATTGGTTTTTAAATGTATTTGCATTAGTATAATTATCATCAAGTATTATATGACACAAACAAAAATATTTAAGATCAAAGTTGAAAAAAGAGATACTTCAAAAAGTCAAAATATGACAATTATTTTGGGACGGATGGAGTAGTAAACTAAAGTTACCTTATTACCATCTAAATTGGTCAAATTTACTTTTTAGTAATAAATAATTTGATCTGCAATATATAAGAAATAATCGGTTTTAAAAGTCTCTTCACCGATTTTTATAGTTTCATTGTCAACATCTTCGTCATATTTTCTATTCCTACAAGCAGCTCATTTTCCTTTCAAAATTCGTTCTACATTCGTTTTTATTTAGCGGAAACTAAAGCATGCGTAAAAGTAACTTTTGATTGAACAAGGTTGCATGAGTCGATTAGAGAAAATCAGAGAGTGAAAATGTGTTTGTAAGTGTGAAAAAATAAATGTTGATGGTTAAATTGTTATCATCATATAGCATAATTTAACTTTTTTTATTTTTCATCCAAAATGCGTCTTTTATATACTTAAGGGCAGTTTGGTTGGGGGGTTTAGGATAGAGGGATAGGACTTGTTCTCAAAATGACATTAGGTGCATGTGTCTTGGATTTCCATACGGTATTTAACCCTCAATATTTTCCATTTGAAAAACCTAAGCACATGGTTGGTTTTGAGAGTACGTCAGCTTTTTTAATAATTTAAAAGTTTGTAATCATTTTATAGCCACGTGTTATTTTCTACTTAATTGATATATTATTAAAATAGTATAAAAAAATTTATTTTATTCTTAACTCTAATATAAAAAACCACATTTTACATTTTCTCTCTCTTACATCAAATCTAAATCCAAATTCTAATCCAAAATTTAAATTCAAATCCTAATCCTAAACTCATCTACGAACCAAACGGGCCCTTAATATATTTTGACTTAAATTTTTACAACCCGTAGGCTTGAAAAATAAAAAGTTGAAACAAAAGATGCCCAAAATTTGATTATTTAACATTTATTGGCTAATTAGGCTTTGAATAATCGGATCTCCAAAGATTACAACAAAAAAACATGTGACTTACTTAATATATACACAAGGTCCTACAGAAATCCGGGGCTTAAAAAATTAGAGGCCTAAAGCCATAACTTTACTTGTTTTATCCTTGAGCAACCACTTATAATTAGTAATTTTCTTTTATTATACCTTATGTATTAACCATTAAGATCGTTCCCCCGAGGTGCTTTTAATGCATCCATTAAACACCCGCCCTACCCGATTTCTTTTGATAACGCCCGTTTCTCTCTTTTATCTCCACTATCTCTCATCCTATCTCTCTCACATCTCTTTCATGGCTGTCATCTAGATTTCATTTTCACTGATTATGTGAATACGTGTTGTTTTAGGAATCTCTCACATACACCTCTCTCTCTCTAAAACATAAAACACACAATGGTTGTGCCGATGGTGTTCTGGATCTCTCTCTAAAACACGTTTTTGTAATCGTACTATGACGATGATGACGGATTTAACCTTATACAAGGTATTTTTACCCTTTGCATGATGTTTCTTTCAATTATCTTAATTAATTAGGGTTACGGTTTTGGGTTTCTTGATAATTATGATAATTGGTGGCTTAAAGATCGTGCTTTTTATTTGCTTAATTAATCGGTGACTTAATTAATTAGGGTTACAGTGATGGTGGTTGTCCTTCTTTTGAGGGTTAACTGAGTTACTTTATGGGTGGCCAGACGATTGAACACGTACTTTGGTTGAGGGAATGACATTTATTCCTGTTTAATATTAGCAGATATGGTTCAATGTTGATTATACTTTTGGCCTATATGCTTATTCGATGCCATCGATCCTTTCGTTGCCGCTATAAATTGCGTGTGACGATAGTGACGTGTGTGTGACGATGATGATAGGGTCGTAAGCTGATGTTGTGATGAGTTTACATGGCCTGCGTTACATTTGAGGTTGTTCGCAACTTGGTGGGGCAGCCTGTTAGGTTTGTAGCCATGACGGTTGTATCCTCTTTTTCACATGTAGTCCATTATCTGTGCTTGTGCTTAAAAAATAAAATGTTGATTGTAATGTTGTATCGAGTTCAAAGTTTTGTACGTTTACTGTTAACGAGGCTATGATGAGTTTCTACGGGCTCAGCTAAAGTTGAGATCGTCCGCAACTTGGCGAGGCAACCTATTAGGTTTGCAGCCATGCCGGGTGTATCCTCTTTTTCCCTATCTAAGCCGAAATTATGCCTTTCCCCTGTGTGGTGAAAGGGAAGTTCCTCGCTTTTTTAAAATAAATCAGGTCGGGCGGGTGTTTAATAGATGCATTAAAAGCACCTCGGGAGAACGATCTTAATGGTTAATATATAAGGCATAATTTGACATTAGTAAAAATGAAAGAGGCCATGATGATGAAATGTAAATGTAGGGAAAATTGATGTTTGGAAAACTATCTTGGCTAGGCAATTCAATCTCTTTGGCTTCGCCACGATGCCGCTGATCTCTTCGTTGCCGCCATTCATGGTGGGTGGCGTTGGTGGTCGGTTGGTGATGTTGGTTAGCTTAGGTGGTCGTTTGTTTGAACTAATGCTTATTGTCTTATCAAGATTTAGATATAGGCGTATGAGGATGGTGATTACAATTGGTTTTGTTGGGTATTTGATATATGTATAACTTTATCACATATATGTGGCTTCAAAGCTGTTGTTGGCATTGTTGTTGTCATTTATCTCTCTCTCTCTCTCTCTTTCTCTCTCTCTCTCTCTCTTTCTCTCTCTCTCTCTCTCTGGCTGCATGTTCGGTTAGGTGATCTTGCCATGGTGATTTTGTTGGTTTATGGCGGTTGATGAAAGTATATCATAATATGATTGCATACGCTGATTTTTTGGTTCTTCAATAGGATTATTCGCTTCTGGGGTTAGTACGTTCTTGATTTTGATTAAATTTTGTGTTTGCCCATTTTTGGTTTCAGTTGGTGATTAAATGCATAAAAACTCCAATTGTGATTCTTGAGGTTTTTATGTGTGATTCAGTTAATGGTTGCTAGAAGAGTTGTTCGTTTATGTGTGATAAATTAGGGGAAAACATTGCTCGGGCTGTGTAGGGTGGAAGGATGGTTGAGTGCGAGAATCTATCGCCTCAGTAACCTCCACAAACTGTCTTTTTTTGTGTGGAACCCTATAGTTTCTTGCGATGTTGAGGGGCATGATTTAGGGACACCCTATTTGGCTCGGCATCCACGCTTAGGTTGTTACATTTTCTCAAGATTTAATTTTGATTTTATTAATTGGGGGTAAGTTATTGATGGTGCGTTTTGCGGAGTTCCTGCTGTTTGATAATATTATATAATACGGGCGATGATGAGATTTGTCTGCCTTTGTTGTTTTGGTAAGCGTAGTATGTCGAAACCCGTATCTTGGCGGGGCGACCACGTGGTTGCAGCCATGGCGGGTTTTCGGTACCGTTTCCATACTTGCAGGCCCGAGCCCTCTTACAAAAGGGTATGACCATACTCGCAGGCCTAATCTTCCATGCTCGCAGGCCTGAGCTATGGCTTTTATGAAAACAACCCGGAGCACACCTTTTGTATAAATGAAACGTAGGAGAGTAAGAGAGATGGATCTGCACCGGTTTAAAATAGGTGGTTTAAGTGGAATATTATGTGTTTTAACGTGATGATCACATGTGTTTAAGCAATAGGTTGCATTAAATACCGGGTCTTGATATGGTTTTAGCATAGCAAACGAAAAACAGAGTAGCATTTATGAGGCGTTGCTTGCCTTATGTATAAATTTATGATGCTCAGTTGCATTTGGTTACGCTTGCTTAGATTAACGAGGTTGTGATGAGTTTACATGGGTTCGGTTAAGGCTGAGATTGTTCGCAACTTAGCGGGGTAACCTATTAGGTTTACAGCCATGCCAGGAGTATCCTTTTTTTCTCGGTTAGTCCCCTATCTGCGCTTCATACTTGCATCTAAACGGGTCAAATGGAACGGGTTAAAAATGACTAAAATGTTTTTAAATGTGTGCCTCTCTATGCGCTCACGTATTGTTTCATATGTTGGTGGTCTTTCAACTTTCGAAAAGTGGAAGGATGGCAGAGAGTGAGGAACGCTTGCCTCAGCAACCTCCACAGGCGCACACAAACCATGGATTTAGAACAATGGTAATATCGGTTGTAATACTACCCTTTTTGCATTTGAACCAAGTTACGCTTCTTATGAGACGAGAATGGGATTATAGGAGGCTGTGATGATTCTCGGTGCATTCGATTAAAGATGACATTGTTCGCCTTGGCAGGGCAAGCTTACTATGTTTGCAGCCATGGTGGATGTGTCCTCTTTTTGTTATAGGGGAACATCTGATTGAAGCTTTCGCAAGCAATCCCAAACAGTCCTGATAAGCAGTTCTAATAAGCAATCCTAAACAACCCCTATTTAAATGTAAGACTTGTTTGAAGTTGCTTATTGAAAGTCCTTACAAGGGCGGTTTGGGATTTGTTACTGAAACTAGGCATGGCGCATACGTACAAACGACCTGGATCAGGTTCTTACTTGAAATTTGAAGTGTTAATAATCGGGTCGCCATATTATGAAGTTAGTATAACATTTTATTGTTCTTGGTTTCATTACAATGACATTTGAATGGTGATAAAAAGGTGAAAGTTTATGCAGTTTGACAGAGAGATACACTATTCTGCTGACATGTGATGCTGAAAATCAATATTTGGGATCAAGTAACATTGAACTTTAAGGTGAATAACTTTTCTCCAGTATTTTCAAACCGCACAGTACTTATTCTCACTTATGTCTTAATATTTAACCATATTTTATGTTGTCACTGGAACACTTCACCATTTATCTGAGTATTTGATTCAAAGTTAAAACAGAAACAATCTTCAATTTGATCACAAGAGGACTAAACATATTGAGGGCGTGGTCAAACAAGAAATCAGTGCTCACGAGCCCTTTTAAACTATTGGGTTCTCATCATCTTGCACAAAAGAAGAAGTGTCGTGTGCCATTTTGTGTCTGATCATCGGCTAATCGAATCAAAGCCAAGCTTAAGGTCCTTTTCTTATCACCTAATTAGTATATCTATAATCATAAATCTAAACGTTTCACTTTTGTGTTTTGGATTGGTTACTAATGTTTTTTGTATCTTGGTTTTGCTATATGATTGTTGCCATGTATGTCGGTGCCTACCACTACTTATTTTGCTTATTGCTGTGGTTAGTAGCGTCTCTTGATTTAGGCTATTCTTATTTGTTTGTTGCCATATATGAGTGCCTTTATAATTGT
Source organism: Tanacetum coccineum (assembly GCA_026074375.1). Classification (NCBI taxonomy): domain Eukaryota; kingdom Viridiplantae; phylum Streptophyta; class Magnoliopsida; order Asterales; family Asteraceae; genus Tanacetum; species Tanacetum coccineum. Next base: position 26,395 of record BQNB010023493.1, read on the forward strand.
TTTTTATGCCCATTAGTTGCCATCTTTAGTAGTGTTTGGAATTGTAACATACTCCTAGGGTAAGTGGGTAGTTTTTAGACTTTTTAGTGTATTGTCGTACGAATACGTTTGTCCAAATGAAACTAAGAGGAAGTTGGTTACTAAGTCCACTGGTATTGATAGAAACCTGTAGTGTTGAAGGTAACGTAGTTGGTCTGGACCTTTGTGACAACGTTGGTATTGTTGGTTTGAATCTGTCTCCGAATAGACAATGTCTAAGTCAATCGAGTTCAGCACCATCTCGCGACCCGGGGTTGCAACTGCTTGAAGTACCACCTGTTGGTCCAAGTGTCTTTCCGAGTACATGTGTGTGCCAGTCGACTTCTGTACCGTCTAGCGACTATAGTTTACATACATCTGGAGTGTCACCTGCAATTAGCAAGTGTCTTTTTTTTCTTTATGTGCTTACTTCCCTTATCATAATTTCCTATTGTAATTGGTTTGGTGTTTGTGTATTCAACAGGTAGTCAATTGTTGCCACATCCTATAGCTATTGTTGATATAAAAAGACCTCCAATTCGTAATAATGAACACTATGGTGACGCCATCCATGCTCCTCATGCTGACACTTCTTCTAATTGGTAGTCAGGTTCAAGTGCATGTCTTAACTCTTTTTCCATTGAGTGTATGACGGTAACCAAATGAACTAAAGCCTGCATGTTTTTAAGTAAGAATATACATATTCACATTTTCAGTATACTATCTGATATACATATCTGAATCGGTTCAATGGATTATGTTGTTCTATATATAAAAAAAGAGAACCATATGACTCTGCTATCATCGTTTTTCAGTTGTTAACTCAAGTGTTATTTGAGATTGCCCTTAACTATCATGGGGTGTTGCATTTAAACGAGCATAATTGCAGGCCAAAATGAAGTACCTACAACAAAGCTTGCATCTGAGGCGTCATTGTTTTGAGATGATCCTCGCCAGCATTGTTCTCCTGCTTGAAATTATTAGCAGTCAGTGAATGAGAAAGGTAGCCTATTTATCTGCATTATATGTTTTAGGCTTAAATGATTTCTTAAGGTAGTGATGACTAATGTCTGCGTTTATATGTTTTATGGTCTCTATAGCCAAGAGTGGTGTTTGGTTTGGCTCTTATATTTGCAGGCCTACGCTTTATAGGTAAAGATTTTCTTATCTACACCTTTGAAGCATCGTTAAGACACCTTTAACACATTAGGTCAGATTTTATCATCCCGAGCTTTCAAATGATTAATAAAAATGAATGTGTTCTTTTTGGTAAAGTTTGACATGCACGTGGGTTTTAAATTTGCATTAAAGTTTAGATGGGCAACGGCGATAAAGTGGTCGGGTCAACCAGATTTTAAAAGAATAGGAAAACAACATTGCATACAATGGTTAGGTACATTAAGAAAAGTATGGTAAAAACTACTTGCTGGAAAAGATTCGAGAATAGTACCGATTAAAGATAAAAAAAGGTCAAGTTGCGCTTCACATGGCGGTAAAAGGGCATTAAAGATGGTCAGTTTTTACATTTTTTAGAGAATTCTTGCTGGAATTATGTGTTTTTTGGAAGCTTCAACAACAAAACCAAATGTAGTTGTCAACATTAAAGGATAGTGAATCTGTAGGTTGATCTTATTTGTGATGTTGATGTTTCACAATATTTGTGATATAATTTTCAGTTATCATGCTTGCTGGAAAAAGTTGGATAGTGAAATGTTATGGTTATGTTGCAGTAAGGTCATACTAAGGCAATAAATGGTAGTTCATGAGTAGATCTTATTCCTGATAGTCATACTTTTCGATGCAGGGTATCTAAGACACAATGAAGTTTACATCTCCGATGCACATAATACTTTTGTTGACAAACACACCGCTACGAAGCGCGGGCTTAAAACCTCGTTCTTTTTAATAATTGTTTTATGATAATCATAATATTATGGTGAGTATTAATTTCAAGTAAATGGGTTGTTGGATTTTAGTAAGTGGTTGTAGCGTAGACAATAGTAATAAACTTAAAAAGATTTTGGCCATAATATACGGTTTAGATTGTAATATATGTATTATTTTCACAACCATGTGTGTATGTGACTCACGTTTATGCGCGGTTTAAAAACTAGTATGCGTTTGGGTGCGTGTGTTAAGAATTTGTAGTAAATCGGGTAGCAAATTTATTTTGTAGTTGGTCATGACGTCTTGGAGTATCCACAATGCATAGTGTGTTTTTGTTTGTAGACAACCTTTTAGTAGGTGACATTATATAAACACTCAATAGTCGGGTAGAACGACGTCGTTTGGTATCGCTGGGCTCCCGTGTTGTTTGTTGAGCTTCGGTGTTTTAGGCTCGCCCAAAATATATTGGGTCGATGTTTCTTTTTTTCTCTTTTTAAATATATAGCACCAGAGATGGTACCGAACACACACATACATATATCTTCTAAAATACGCTTCGACATATTTTTCGATATCCTTACCGATTGTGCTACAGTAACATGTAAATTTTGTTTATAACATGGGCTATTTATGGGTTTTGTATCGCGATTGTGTTGGGTTTTATGCTTTTGGTGCATCAGTGAGTTGGTATATTGTTGTTTTTTTTGGTGTTGTTGGTGGTTTATAGTTGTTTTGCATGTATAATTTTTAGTATGATTTGGGTACATTGTGAAAGTTTCTTACGAAAACTTATCATATGTTAGGGTTTCGATTTAGGCGTTTTGTTGATTGTGTTGGTTTGCATGTTGGGTAGTTTTGGCACGTAAGCTTTGTGTTTTTTGGTTGTTTGAGATTTGTTGGGGTTTGGATTGGTTTACCATTTTTTTAGTTATTGAGATTGGGTGTTTGTGTGGCAGCCATGAATGTTATTGGTCTTATATGTTTTGTGTTGTCGCATTGTTGTATGCTATGAATGATTTGGAGTTGATTGGTATATGAGTATTGGTTTTGTGTCGTTGTGCTCTTGGGTTTTTGTAGTTATTCAGATTGGTTGTTTGTGTGGCAGCCATGAATGTTATTGGTCTTATACTTTTTGTGTTATTGTAGTGTTGTATGCTCTGAATGATTTGGAGTTGATTGGTGTATGAGTATTGGTTGTTTCTTTAGCCGTTGTTTTAGCCGGCTATTGAGTGTTTTTATAATAATAACGATTGTGTACCGGTGTCTTCGCGGGGCAAACTGTTTGAGATCAGGTTTGCAGCCATGGCCAGTATTGGTATGAGATTTGGTTGTTGTCGTGTGGGCTGGTGTTGGCAGTCTGTTTTCACTAATGATTTTGTGCGATCAGCATGGCGATGATGATTAGTATATGTGTCACAGTTGCTAAAATGTTGTTGCCCATGTTTGTCTTTTGGCGAGGTAACCACTGTGTTATGTGGTTGCAGCCATGGACCATATTTGGCGATGATATTTGTTCCTTACAGATCTGAGCCATAGTTTTGAAAAAAGTTCCTTTAAGCATCTGGGGTCAATGTTTTTTCCTGCGTGGTCACCCTTAAATGCAGGTTCTTATGTTTTTTTCGTTCATGTGTCTCATTATGTTCCTCAGTAGCCGATTTTTGTGTTTGCAAAATAATTAGACTCTTGATGCGTTCATTTAAATGATATCGTAAATAGTTGTGCCCCGTCCTACAATACAAGAGCTCATAACAAAAATATACGTGTCATTGACATATATACGCATTTCATTGTAAACATGAGTATAAGCCCAATTTTTTGTGTTATGAGTTCTTCTGTTGCAGGACGTAACCCGATCAGTTATGCGAAAAGCTATATGAACGTAACGAGGAATTCAATCTTAGAAAAGGCACTGAGCGTTGATTGAATGTGTCCCACCAAAGAATGATGTAAAAGCGAAGAGAATATCATGACAAGTATTTTGGTGCAACATATTTTTTCATCGCAACCTCTTCGGTTTCACATCGTTCTTTGTGAATCGAAATTCTATTTTTGTTTCCGGTCTTTTGTGGAACTTAAACTGAAAAGGTGCAAAACTGCATATGTATTGATATGGCTATGATAAGTATAAGCAATTTGAATTGAAGTTGTGGAGGACTGTATCTTGGCTTGGCAACCATTAGGTGTGCAAACATGGTGACCTTTGACTTTTTAAGAACCAGAAGCTTTGATCTGAGCCCAATGATCTTTCGACATTTAATCCGGCTAAGTTAGTAAAATTATTATATTGTTATCATTGTCTTGAACAACTTAACATATTTTTTGCTCATGATCACGGATGGATGAACCTATAATCTAAATGATTCGGGAAATGTGTAAACCACTGTTTGTGCGTATTCCCAAAAAATGGATTATGTGTGTGTGTGCGTCACTTGGTTATATACTGGGGAAACCTTGGTGGCAATGGACAATCATGAAATTTTGTTTCTAATATCAAACACACATATTCTCTCACTTTTGGAATCATTCTTGGGTGTGTATTTCCAATGACTAGCTCCATGTTCAAAGTATCAGTCAACAACGTTGAAATTTAGCAGCGAAGGTCATTAATCGTGTTGCTTAAACTCAATTTCTTTTTAATGTTGACTGATTATTTGAACACAGAAATGATCGTTGGCGATTATGAATGTGTAGTCATTCCCGCGGGTGTATATATATGCAGTGTCTAATTTTGGAGAAACATAAATGCGTCTGGTCATACTTTATGCCCATTTTTGGCCTAATGTGAATAACTTTGGATATGGTTTACATGATTGGGTAACAGTGAAGTGTAAATTCTGATTTTGTATCATGTGTAGACATTTGTCTCCACTAAAAAGAGTATAAGTTGGTCATACTTTTATAAAAATTACCCAAACCACCTCTCAAACTTCATTAAATATGTTATCTTTAAAATCCCAGAGGTTTGGTCATCATAGTCTTTCATTTAGTCACCTTTTGAACCAAAAGAAAACCTGATGTTTAAGGGATTGTTTTGGATAGATTTAGTGTGCCATGTTGTTTAAGTCATATCTCATTATTGGTAACTTGACTAACCTTGAAAATGAACCTGGAACACCTTCTATATGTATACTAAAGTCTACCAAAAACCCAGGTCAAGATTTAAAGATCTAGACACCTTGCCATACACGTTTTGTAAAAGTGTCCGGAACTAAGTCTAGAACTTGTATGAGCCATTTGGTTAGGTTAAATCAAGGGAAAAATCTACAAAAATTCATGGACACTCTAGACTTATAGTATTAAAATGAATGTGAAGGATTTCAACCAGAAATAATTTTTACTTGGTCAAACCGCTACTCGAAGTGGCCGAGTTTTGGGACATAATTAATATTTTGAGTACATTATGAAAAACGGCTTTTAGTAACAAACTAAATACTGACACAACTAATAGACTATAAAAAATTGTCCGATCATATCGTATAGGACCTAATAAGTACATTTGCTTGCCTTAGGTCTCGACTAGAAGGTTGCGTGTTTGTTGGGTTGCCTAGTGTACTTGAACTTTTGTCGGAACTTGTATTCTCGTCCTAACTCACAAGGTGAGTTTCTCACATACCCATTTTTTACATGTTTTACTTATTTTGGGGTGGAAAACATGACATGTAGTACTTAATTTGTTTAAATCGTTCTTTATGTACTTCTGGAAAAAATTTGAACTTGTTGAACTATTGAACTCGTTTTGGTACTTATGAACTTGTCGGACTTATGGAGTTATTGACCTTGTTTTGCACTTGTATATTTGCTTTGAACTATTAAACTTGTTTTGAAATTTTCTTGGACTTGAAAACTTGATATGTATTGCTAGCTGATAGTTGAGAACGTACTTCACTACTTTTAGCTCACTTCCTCACTGTTTAGAGGATTGATACATTAGTACTTATGGATAGTGCTATTAGGAGCTTAGCCACTCCTCACTCTCCGTACAAGGGTGCATAGTACTATAAAAGTGTTAGTGCAACACTAAGACATTGAAACTTTATTGGATATTGGGACTAGATGGTTGAATGTGTTATAGTGGTTTAGTTAAGCACTATAGCAAACATTGATTTATTGTGCTATGTTACTTTAGGTAACGGGAACTGTCTTTGGAGATTTGATTTATTATGTTACGTTACTTTAGGTAACGGGGATTGTCTTTGGAAATTGATTTATTTTGGAAACTTAAACCATCTTGGTATTGTGGATTTGACATTGAAAACTATTTTGAAGTCTACTTTTGGAAACTATTTTATACACATATTCCTGTGAGCTCACCAACTATTTTTAATAGTTGACCGTATTTTGTCATGCTTTTTAGGTGATCAGGTAAAAGTGGAAATTTAGCCCGTTTGCATTCGGACATTTATTAAAATGTCTATGTCTCTGGAAAACTCTTGTCTTTTAGGAAACTCGTGTTCGGTTGAAAAACAATTTAAGTTGTATTTTATACTATTTGAATTTATACTTTGAATCATTGTAATTCGGATATTTTTACATTTATTTTAATCATGTATGGTGTTTTATCTATCATCTTTTGCGATGTTATTAATACATTGCACCTTGTGTTTCTGCTTTAGCGGGGTGTGACACTAATGATCTTTCGGCGTTTAATGTGGTAGGCCAGTAAAATCACCATTTGGAATCAGCTTCGGAAATCTCAAGTGCACATACTATCTCGGTTATGGAATTAGCTTCAGAATGTGTGTTTCCAATGACTAGCTCCGTGTTTATATGACCAGTCAACAATGTCGGAATTCAGCAAAGGGGATCATGAATCATTGTGCTGAAATCTAAGTTGTTCTCAATGTTGATTGATTATTTGAACACAAAAATGATCGTTGACAAGTATCAATGCGTAGTCATTCCTGTGGGTATGTAAATATACCTACTCATAACCCGGACCAAATTTTTTTGTTCAGGTATGTAAGCACATTTCTTTTTTTCCATGTGTGTTTTTTTTCAATATTACGAGAATGAATGATCATTCGCGAAAATTGATACTTTTTTACTTCTCTACTATTATTGGGCTATGCGATCACGTTGTTTTTTGTACCTAGCAGATGTAGGATCAGTTGTTCCAATCAACTAGGACCATAAAACATAATACACGTTGAATGCTTTTTGTTGATTGCAACAACTAATCCTACAAAATTCACGATGACATCAAATAACGTCACTTTTATAGCGTCATTTATCCCATGTTTCTTACCCATTTTATATAATTATTGCAAGAATTGGTACTTAATCGTTATATTTGAGAATTGCAGCAAGTATGGAGTACTTTGTGAAGATTAACTAAAAGGCACGCATTCTGGAGCTTAAACGAAGAAATCTGAAGAATATTGTTCTGACATTCTATATGTCGTATCCATCAAGGAAGATATGGCATATTTGTTCCTGCACTTCACAAGAAACCACAAAGACCTATACGTCGTATCCAGCAGATATCATGCGTCATATCCAAGATATAGTAATTAAATATTTTGGAAGATATCGAACGTGGCCCTACTCCAAGAAACCCCTAATACGCCGTATTGACCTCGACCAATACGGCGTATCGACCAAATTCCAGACACTATACATAGAAAACCTAAAAATGAGATTTAGGTGTGCTTGATCATATTTTCGATACCCTTACCACAAAAGTCGATTTTTAGTAGACAAGAAGAGCAGAAGAGGTCAAGCAAAGCTATTAATTCCATAGGAAACACCTTGTAATCCCTATACTCTTATAATCGTTTAATTTTTGATATCATTCATTTAACTCGGTTAGTTTACCTTGGTTGATTGATTATTCTTGTATTAATTACAATGGTTAAAGGCTAATACCCTTGGGTAATAGCCATGATTATGAAGATTTAAATGTTTGGTTTGTTTATATCAACTACTTAATTTATCGTTGGTTGTTGATTATGCTTATCAATTCATACTTGTTTATGTGCTTAAGTATGGCACCTATCATTCAACTGGATCTAGGAATGCAAAATATCTCGCTAGCTAGATGTCGGGATGGCTCTTCATATCTGGAATTTATATATCTAGAGTAATAGGATAACAAATATTGACCTATCTTTACCATTGGTTTATGTGAACAAGTTGGACTAGCAGGTGACCTATGATCAACAAATAACGTACTGATTCCTTTGGTAAAGACTCGGACAGTGGACTACTAGTATATAAAGAGCTGTTAAGCAGTAAGTGGGTAAAGTCTCCATGATCTAGGGTTTAATAAGATCACCATTATTAATATCCTAAGATATATTATAATCAACAAATAGGATGCTTTATACGAATACGTTTAATTGTGACAGAATTCTACGTGTCTAGGTTTTAGGAAGAAGTACCGCCTAAATCTTGGAATGATATGCCGCCTCGAGATAAGCACTCATTGCACTAAAATAAACAAACCTGCGTTTCAATTGGATTAATCATGGTTAATACATTTTTTTTATAATTGGCTAGACCGTTCTTCTATCTTTTGATTATCTATTTGCGTGTGCTATTGTGTTTTAAATTGATTTAAGTCACCACCAAACTTGTGCCAGTCTTTTAGACTGAAAATCCCCTTTAATTGTTAGAACTAGGTTTAGCATAAGTTTAACATAGTTTAAATTGACTTAATTTAGTTAACCAAAATATTGATAGAACTATAAGATTAACGCTCTCGCTCTTAGTGATTGACACCATACTTACCAACGAAGCTACATCTCATTGGGTACAGTGCTCATTAAAGTGTTGTTTTTAGGTAAAGTCGGCAAAATATAAATGTAAAACTTGATAACTAAAATAACAACCTACACGATGACATTTATCACTTTCAGTTAACCCCCGTATAAACTCTTTTTTTACTCTCACTTTCAGAGTAAGATTCCCCTATCATAAGCTTGGCAAGGATACACATCTCTACCACTAAAGCTAAGGAGTAACAAGTTTATAAAGGAAAATTGGGTTTAAAAGGCTTAAATGGGTTTTATCACTCTTTCTAATCTCTATCGATACCAATATTCTAGAAAAGGTGACAAAATCATACATACACACCCATAACGATAGGATAGACACATATGACTGCATTCGAACCTTAACTCGAATAAGCTAAAGAATAGGAGTAGTAGTTTTTACCAAAAGTAGTAAACCAGCAAGGGCAATAAACCACATATACACATCTATAATGATAGAATAGACATACATGATTTCATTTAATTCCATCACTCGAGCAAACCCAAGGGTTAAGACGAAGTGTGATATAGGGTATGGATCTTCTAATCCTTTCTCCAAAAGTTATAATCCAACATGGCGGACAAAATCACACATACATGATCGTAACGACGGAATACACATATGTGATTGCTCACATCCTCATTCGAGTAAGACCTAAGGGTTAGGGCTTAGGAAAGGGAAATAATTGTTGTTAAATAAAAATTTACAAAACAAATAGACTAAGTCCAAACAAATAAGGTACAAGTTGCTAGATACTTTCCTGACCGTTCCCATGATAAATACACATAAATATATACACAAACGTCTGGATCATAGATCAACAAAAACAACCTTAGTTGGCGTTCCGTAACGCTCAACTTCCCAATCATCCATACTATACATACTTTTACAGAATCAAGTGGTGATATCTACCACTTTATACAAAACTTTACATCATTGATTTATAACCACGTATCAACGAATAATCGATCCTTCAAATAATACCATTGGTTTAAGCTTTAACGAACCGACTATCTTTATAATTTCCTCCTTTTTTTTGCAGAAATTTTCTAATTTTTTCGATTTTTTTTATAAATGATACACTACTAATCTCGGTGTAATTTCACCATCTTCACTATCATAATAACTTGGGATAATTTCTTCCATAGATCTTCGTACTCGGATATACCAATATTTGTGAAAGTAGTAAAAATACATGAGTTTAACTACTTTTACATTCCCATTGCAATGTGCAATTTTCCCAACCATACCAGAGATAGAAAATGACACAAGACACAGGAAATACATACTTTACACTAAAGCAACTAGCAACTGATAAATGGACTTAATCTAACAGGGTAGGCTAAGGTGTAAAGGTGTAACGAAACAAATAGTTGGTGAAAACAGGAATGGTTAAACAGGTTTTTCTAGGGGAATCTTACTCTTAAAGTTAGAGTAAACAAAGGGTTTATACGGGGGTTAACTAACCGGTGTGGTTAGTTAATAACACAACATATATAGGCTTTTTGGGTGTAATCCTAGAAATTTACCAATTTAAACAAGTTACTCCATCTAAATCCATAGTACTCATTATTATGGTCTCGAATAGATATACCAAGCCAAGTTCTAAAGTCTACAACATCACCGGCACACTCATATTTTTGTGGGATTTTGGTAAATATTCCGAAACAGATAAGGCTGAATCCTCACAATATCTAATAAGGGTTTTGTGTGCAGGTTATGTAACCAGTAATTTCCTAAAAGTATGCTCGATTTTTTTTAATTTAAGTATATTAATGTATGAAATAGGACAATTAGCATTCTAATTCTCATCCCCCACTTAAATTATACAACGCCCTCGTTGTATAAACATAATAGTTAAAAACGGTAAATAAAAGAATTAGAACGAGAAACTCCCATGATATTTTCTCGGTGTGATTCTCCATGTTGAGTATATGAGCAAGAATGTGTGTTGTAAATGTATCTGGATTCCAGCATGACTACAACACACATAAGATTCTAGATTATAGATACTCCACCAACGTTGTTGATTTCTTTCCGTTGAGGTCCTGTGTAAGATATAAGAAAACCATGCAAACCTATCTCATGTATTCTATGGTTAATTAAAAAATAGAAAATAAAAACTGTATAGAAAGTCAATACATCGTATCCTAAAACCAGGATACGCCGTGTTAAAACTTGAAGAAAGTATATGAGTACGGGTCAGTATGCCAAATACATCGTATCATATAATGAATACGCCGTATAAACAGAACTAACAATAATGTTTTAAATACAGAAAATTAAAACTAGATAACGTCCAAACATTCAGTACGCCATATGGTGTGGAGCGAATACACCGTATTGAAGTCTGGGAAGACAGACTCAATAAAAAATATTTTAAAATAGTTTGGGTTGTCTCCCGGGAAGCACTTTTCTTTACAGCGAAGTCTTTAAGTTAGACTTTTCTTCAACTCTTCATTCCATCTCATGCACGCTTATGTGCACGCGTGTGAGCCATTCTTCAACCTTTGCATCTTGAATAAATTCGGTTTCTAGATTCAAAACTCCTTTATAGAAACCCTTCAGCTTTTGGTATGAGTGCGAGATTCCATTCATCTTATCTTGTTCACTTACCTTCAGTAATGGCGGGATCTTGTTGCATTTTTCATTAGTGAGGTGTTTGAACTTCGGGTTTGACCGCACCATTTGGTAAGTTACACTATCTTCCTTATCGCGGATGGTAATGATTCCATCAAACCTTCTGGCTTCCACACACGAAGCCTTGCAAAAAGGTTCTCTAACTATCACATCTCCTATTCCTTCGTCAAGATAAGAATCCATATCTTCCACAACTGTAAAATCAGTAATAACATAAAAGTTTCCAATAAAAACTGGTGCATTAACGAAGTTTTCTAATTCATTCCTCCCTTTGAATTCAATTTTGCCTTTCATTATCGAGTTATAAAACTTTTTAGACATCACATTAATAGGCAAAATTGAGAGGAAATTAACGTGTACATACTTACAACCCATCATGCATGAAAACTTTAAGTTGTAGGCACTGTCGATGTGGATTCTCCTATCAAAGTCACAATTAATAGGGTAATCATGCAATCCACCAATGAAATTACACCTAGTTTTGACTATATCCATCATGGGCTCATTAACAACCTCACCTTCCTCAACAGTGGGTTCTAAATCATCAACTTTATTTCTTCTAAGCTCTAGTGGCTCATTCAGATCGTTCAATTCAATATAATCTCCATATAATGGGTCAAATGATCTATTCAGGATTAAAGTTTCTCCCATCAGCCTAGCTTCCAAATCGAGGTCCATCATTTCTCTTAAGCTTAACATGTAGACCCTTTTAATTAAACTACTACCAGGTTTAACACTTTTAAAAATAATTTTCTCATCCCCTACCATCAAAGTAATCTTTCTTTTAAACACATCAATCTTAGCGTAAGCGGTAGAAAAATGGTCTTCCGAGGATCAAGGGCACATTGATATCCTCGGGCATATCTAGAATTATGAAGTCTATGGGGAAAACAAACTTACCAATCCCTACTAGTACATTTTCAGCAATTCCCTTGCGATGTTTCACTATCCTATCTGCTAATTCAATAGTCAACTTAGTATGAGCTAATTCGCCTAATCCTAGATTGAGGTAGGTCGAGAGAGGCATGACACCCAAAAAGCCTATATGTGTTGTGTTATTAACTAACCACACCGGTTAGTTAACCCCCCGTATAAACTCTTTTTTTACTCTCACTTTCAGAGTAAGATTCCCCTAGAAAAACTTTTTTAACCATTCCTGTTTTCACCAACTATTTGTTTCGTTACACCTTAGCCTACCCTGTTAGATTAAGTCCATTTATCAGTTGCTAGTTGCTTTAGTGTAAAGTATGTATTTCCTGTGTCTTGTGTCATTTTCTATCTCTGGTATGGTTGGTAAATTGCACATTACAATTAGGAATGTAAAAGTAGTTAAACTCATGTATTTTTACTACTTTCACAATTATTGGTATATTCGAGTACGAAGAATTATGGAAGAAATTATCCGGAGTTATTATGATCGTGAAGATGGTGAAATTATACCGAGATTAGTAGTGTATCATTTATAAAAAAAATCAAAAAAATTAGAAAATTGTTACAAAAAAAGAGGAGGAAATTATGAAGATAGTCGGTTCGTTAAAGCTTAAACCGATGGTATTATTTGAAGGATCGATTATTCGTTGATACGTGGTTATAAATCAACGATGTAAAGTTTTATATAAAGTGGTAGATATCTACTTGATTCTGTAAAAGTATGTATAGTATAGGTGATTGGGAAGTTGACCGTTACGGGAACGCCAACTAAGGTTGTTTTTGTTGATCTATGATCAAGACGTTTGTGTATATATTTCTGTGTCTTTATCATGGGAACGGTTAGTAAAGTGTCTATCAACTTGTAGCTTATCTGTTTGGACTTAGTCTATTTGTTTTGTAAATTTTTATTTAACAACAATTATTTCTCTTTCCTAATCTCTAACCCTTAGGTCTTACTCGAATGAGGATGCGAGCAATCACATCTGTGTGTTCCGTCGTTACGGCCATGTATGTGTGATTTTGTCCGCCTTGTTGGATTATTACTTTTGGAGAAAGGATTATAAGATCCATACCCTATATCACTCTTCGTCCTAACCTTAGGTTTGCTCGAGTGAGGGAATTGAATGCAATCACGTATGTCTATTCCATCGTTATAGATGTGTATATGTGTTTTGTCTCCCTTGCTGGTTTACGACTTTTGGTAAAGACTACTACTCCTATTCTTTAGCTTATTCGAGTTAAGGTTCGAATGCAGTCATATGTGTCTATCCTATCGTTATGGGTGTGTATGTGTGATTTGTCACCTTTTCTGGAATATTGGTATCGATAGAGATTAGAAAGAGTGATCAAAACCTTTTAAGCCTTTTAAACCCAATTTACCTTTATAAACTTGTTACTCCTTAGCTTTAGTGGTGGAGATGTGTCACCCTGCCAAGCTTATGATAGAATACTCGTCACAACCGAGCAATTGAGCAAATTAGTTACATGTTACCACATAGATTAGTCGAGTGATTTGAGTGTTTTCATCTTTTTTTTCGTGAGGTGTTTGGTTGTGTACTAGTAATTGAACAAATAAATGCTTAACAGAAAAATCCTTTGGGATACATTTTTATATATTTCTAAAGACTACTTGAGGACAAGTAGGATTCAAGTAGGGGGGATAGTCAAGTGGGGGGATGAGAATTAGAAAGCTACTTGTCTTATTTTTCACATTAATATGCTTAAATTATGCTTAAATTTAAAAAAATTCGAGCATACTTTTGTGAAATTACTGGTTACATAACCTGCACAAAAAAACCCTTATTAGATATTGTGTGGTATCAGCCTTATCCATTTTTGAATATTTACCAAAATACACAAAAATATGAGTGTGTCGGTGATGTTGTAGACTTTAGAACTTGGCTTGGTATATCTATTCGAGACCATAATAATGAGTACTATGGATTTAGATGGAGTAAGTTGTTTAAATTGGTAAATTTCTAGGATTACACCCAAAGAGCCTATATATGTTGTGTTATTAACTAACCACACCGGTTAGTTAACCCCCGTATAAACCCTTTGTTTACTCTTACTTTCAGAGTAAGATTCCCCTAGAAAAACCAGTTTAATCATTTATGTTTTCACCAACTATTTATTTTGTTACACCTTTACACCTTAGCCTACCCTGTTAGATTAAGTCCATTTATCAGTTGCTAGTTGCTTTAGTGTAAAGTATGTATTTCCTGTGTCTTGTGTCATTTTCTATCTCTGGTATGGTTGAGAAATTGCACATTGCAATTAGCAATGTAAAAGTAGTTAAACTCATGTATTTTTACTACTTTCACAAATATTAGTATATCCGATTACGAAGATCTATGGAAGAAATTAGGGGATTTAGTCGTACAATAGCAACGTACTTTCGATTTTGTTCCATCTTGGTACGTAAACTTTTTTTGTTCCACTTAATGTAACGAACTTTCAAGTTTCGTGTTAATTTGCACCGTCAAACTTGTTTTACCGGATGAGCTACATTTTTGGTCCACTTAACGACCGTTTGCAACGTTAGGCTTTTTAGCCAACGAACGTTTGCACCGTTAGTCCTTTGAAACAAATTTTATCCAAAATTTTTTTTTAAAAAAACTTTTAATTTTAAAAAAAAAATTAATTTCGAAAAAAAAATTAATTACGAAAAAAATTTTAATTTTGAAAAAAAATTTTAACCAAAATTATTTTAAAATTTTTTTTTTAATTTTTTAAAAAAATTTTAATTTTGAAAAAAATAAAAAATTTTAATTTTGAAAAAAATTTTAACCAAAATTTTTTTTTTTAAATTTTTAATTTTTAAAAAAAAATTAATTTCGAAAAAAATAATAATTTTGAAAAAAATTCTAAATTTTTTTTAACCAAAAACCTTTTTTTTAAATAATTTAAATTTCGAAAAAAAAATTTAATTTTGAAAAAAATAATAAATCTCAAAGTATTAAACATTTTTATAAAAAAAAGTTCACGAACTAAACGAACATAAAAAAGTTCAACGTACCAAAACGGAACATTAGAACAAAAGTTCACGTGCCACTAACTAATTAGCCGGTAATCAAACTTTTTTATCCAGTTTGCCTATCAAAGTTGTGCAAAGTAACACAAAACAGAAAGTTCTTTAACATTAAGTGGAACAAAAAAAAGTTCACGTACCAAGATGGAACAAAATCGAAAGTACGTTGCTATTGTAGTGGGTCTAAATCCCAAGAAATTATCCGAGTTTTTTTAGATATAAGATGTGTGAAATTTACACCGAGATTTAGTATTGTATCATTTAATAAAAAAAATCAAAAAAAAAGAAAATTGCAGCAAAAAAAGAGAAATTATAAAGATAGTCGGTTCGTTAAAACTTAAACTGATGGTATTATTTGAAGGATCGATTATTCGTTGATACGTGGTTTATAAATCAATGATGTAAAGTTTGTATAGAGAGTGGTAGATATCACCACATTATTCGTAAAAGTAGTAATAGTATGGAGATGGGAAGTTGACCGTTACGGAACGACAACTAAGGTTGTTTTTGTTGATCTATGATCTAGACGTTTGTGTATATTTTTTTGTGTCTTTATCATGAGAACGGTCGGGAAAGTATCTAGCAACTTGTACCTTATTTGTTTGGACTTAGTCTTTTTGTTTTGTAAATTTTTATTTAACAACAATTATTTCCCTTTCCTAGTCTATAACTCTTAGGTCTTATTCGAATGAGATCAAGACAATCACATATGTTGTAATTTCCAATCGTACTGACATGTAGGTGATTTTGTCCCGCTTGCTGGATTATGACTTTTGGAGAAAGATTAGAAGATCCAAACCCTGATATCATACTTCGTCCTAACCCTTGTTTTGGCTCGAGTGATGGAATTGACTGCAATCGCGTAAAGCTATTCCATCGTTATGGTATTGTAGATTGGTTGTCCGCCCTTGTGGTTTTTACGACTTTTGGTAAAGACTACTACTCCTATTCTTTAGCTTATTCGAGTTAAAGTTTGGATGCAGTCATATGTGTCTATCCCATCATTATGGGTGTGTATGTGTGATTTTGTCACCTTTTCTGGAATATTGGTATCGATAGAGATTAAAAAGAGTGATCAAACCCTTTTAAGCCTTTTAAACCTAATTTACCTTTATAAACTTGTTACTCCTTAGCTTTAGTGGTGGAGAAGTGTATCCTTGCCAAGCTTATGATAGAATACTCGTCACGACCAAGCAATTGAGCGAATTTGTTACATGTTACTACATAGATTAGTCGAGTGATTTGAGTGTTTTCATCTTTCTATTTCGTGAGATGGTTGGTTGTGTACTAGTAATTGAACAAATAAATGCTTAATGAAAAAATCATTTGGGATACATTTTCATAAATTTCTAAAGACTACTTAAGGACAAGTAGGATTCAAGTGGGGATATTTGATGACATCAAATAACGTCACTTTTATAGCATCATTTTTTCCATGTTTCTTACCAATTTTATATAATTATTGCAAGAATGGGTCCTTGTAACACCCCCGAAAATCAGGACAACGCAGCGGAATGGTAAGGTTTGGGGTGCTACTTCAGGGCACAAAACACAAGTCACGGAAAACGACCTTAAACTGGACGTTTTAAATAAAGTCAATTTCAATTTAATAAGAATCAGAGTTGCAACAGGTTTCATTATAAGTATTAGAAAACAATGTCAAAACGGTTTTGTCGAGATGGTAATCAGTTATTAAGCCTTCAAAAAATCTATATCCGCGCGACACGAATTCTCCCAATGCGTCACACTAGCAAAATATAACCTAAAAATACATGCTAAAACAGTCAACAATAATGTTGTGAATTCCTAGGTTTAAGTAAAAAGCAAGTATTGCAATAATTTAAGAAATTTTAGCAGAAAATATGCGATTACTACATTTAAAATTGTTAGTTCGAAATCCACCCGAAATCCAGAGTGATCCAGTAAATCAGAATATTTAAAAGCTGGACCACAAGATCGAAGTAATGGTGGACAAGTAAAGTATTCCGAAGTCCAACAAGTAATGTAAGACAAGAAAACACATTCATCAAAGTCGAAGTATAATTATGCACTAAAGCTCATGACACCGAGCCTTAACGTACTTCAATCATAATTGATTAGCCCACAAAGTAATAAAGGATGCTTCCGACACCCGGACACCACTATATTGTAAATCCCTGATCAAACTAGTTACCCAAGAAAGGTGGATTTGTCAGTCCCGAAATCTAATCCATAACCTTCTAGCGTCTTCACTATAATAGCAATGACGTTTCAAGATTAAGTAGGGACTCACGGCAATAAGGTAACTTATGCATTAATAATCAGGCAGTAATCTGATAGCCAAAGCTTATGAAAAACACTATGTGTCCCGTAGTAAAACAATCATGTCTAAAATACATGGTTTCAAATGTATTAATCACGATCTCAAATCCATGTAGTAAAAACAAACAAGCTTTAGTAAAAAATAGTCCAGTAACGCTTAAGTATTAGAAATCAGAGACGTTCTCTAGTAAAACGAGCATGTATTACCCCTCGCGGGTTTATAAAAACGATTGAAAAATTGAAATGCGAGACTATGAAACTCACAAAGAATCGAAGGTAATATGTACATGTAGTAAAATCTAGTGAGTGATGTAAAAGGATCTTGTATTCTCCCCCAAAACAGTTTAAAACAAGTAAAATAGGGGCTATGAAACTCACCTTGAGTTAATGGCAATCTGAATATACCAGAAAATGTGTTACGGCAATGACGGAATGCAACCTAAATTAATAAAGGTCGTAATAAGTAATCCTGGTAACATTTGATTAAATATCCTAAAGAATGTATATAGCCTCATTGTACTATCGTTCGGGCTATCATAATTAATAGGTCATTACATGGACGAACGAGAGCCAGGACACTTAAAAACCGTAAATCCACAACTCGCAATACGACATCCGAAGAGCTCATATGAAACCTCCCTAGAAACTCAATACGGCTATCATAATAATAATCCTAGATACTTTCATACACCATTGTTTTGAATAAGAGATCATGGCTTTTAAAGAGAAAAATGTTTATAAATATACTTGTAGTAAAAATGACATAACTTTGTTCGTTTAAATCCGTTTTTTAACGTTTCTTTTCTAGCAGCGTTCTCGTAATTGAAAGTTATACTTATTTATGAGGTTTAAAAATAATAAAGTTTCTGAAATAAATAGTAACTTTTTATAAAAATAGTTTTATAAAAGTATTAATTAATATAAACTCGTTTTTAGTGTATCTTTTTCGTTATAAATCGGTTTTTCAAGTTTCTTATCATTTCGGAATCCTCATGAGATGTACTACATTTATAAAATATCATTTTTCTGTTATAAAACATGTACCAAAACAGATTCTCTATAACTTATATATATCTTTAAGTACTTTTACTTGAAGCTTTTTAATAAACTTACAAAAACTAATCTTGTATATATACTTTTTATACTTAACCAAGAATGTAAAATACTTATGTATCTATTTTAACATGATTTTACCAACAACATATCATATGTAAAAGTGTATGAAACAATGATAACAAGTAAAAATCCTTTTCACATGTTTAAAAGTATTTCTAATGGTGATTAACTACATAGAACATATATATGCATAAAAATGATAATTGTAAGAACTTAAAGAGTTTTAGATGACCTTAATATGATGTATGATGATGAAAAATACAATCTAAACCCTTGTTTAGATTTTTAAACCAAACTTGCAAGAATCTTGAGATCCTAAACCTAAATCTTTCACTTTCTTGATAATTACTTGAAAAAGGTTAACCGAGGCTTGAAAATACTTTAGTACATCTTAGGAATGATGTGTATAGATGTGTATGGAGTGGATAAAATTTTCGTATGGTTTGTGTGTGTGTGATTTTTGGGCCGTGGGTTTCAAGAGCACAAAAGGGGGAGGTTTTGAGTTTTCTAGCTTAAGAAATGAGCATGTATGCATGGTATTTATAGTGGTCTTGGTCAAAGAAGTCTTGGTTGGGTCAAAGGAGGGGGGACAAGTCAAGGGGACATGTTGAGGGTCTTAGGGGAAGGGTTTTTGGTCAAAGAAACATGCATTAAAGAGGTTTGAATGAGACTTTGAACAAAGACCATGGAATGTAGAATTTGACTAGCTTTCTTGGTTAATAAGGGTGGTTTGGACGTGGGATAGGAGGGGGAAAACATGGGTTCGCAAACTTCGAGTATTGTATAAAAATCTAGGCACTTGTTGAAGCGTAGAAATATTTTTGTGGTTCCGGGTATGCCTAAACGCACTTTATCGCGAAATATACATAATTTATGAAGTCAATAAAAATAAAATATGAAGGTTAAATAATATTCCTGCAAAAATATCATAATGTTTGCTTGACGAAAAAATTAAATTCGTTTGGTTTTCGTTTGCTATAAATGCTAATTTTTGAATCACGCGATTTAACCTTAACTATTTATAATTAAAAGTAAACGCGTACGAGAGAAAAAAAAATTAAATAAATAAAAAAAATAATTAGTGAATTATATGAAGTTGTAAATGACCTGAAAATATGAAATGTATTGCTTTAGAGTCCGAGTTGTGAAAACGTGATTTAGTGGGTCGTTTTTGATAAGTCAGCTTAAAATAAATTTTATAAACAACAAACGTGTAATAATAAATATGATTTATTATTTATAATATGTTCCGAAAATTGCCGGTTGTTACAGTCCTTAATCGTTTATATTTGAGAATTGCAGTAATTATGGAGTACTTTGTGAAGATTAGCTAAAAGGCACGCATTCTGAAGCTTAAACAAAGAAATCTGAAGAATACTGTTCTGACATACTATACGCCGTATCCATCATGGAAGATACAGCGTATATGTGCCTGCACTTCACAAGAAACCACGAAGACCTATACGCCGTATCCAGGAGATATCATACGTCGTATCCAAGATATAGTAATTAAATATTCTAGAAGATATTGATCGTGATCCCTACTCCAAGAAATCCCTAATATGTCGTATTGACCTCGACCAATACGGCGTATCGACCAAATTCCATACACTATAAATAGAAAACCTAAAAACGAGTTTTAGGTGTGCTTGATCATATTTTCGATACCCTAACCACAAAAGTTGATTTTTAGAAGACGAGAAGAGCAGAAGAGGTCAAGCAAAGCTACTAATTCTATAGGAAACAACTTGTAATCCCAATGCTCTTATAATCGTTCGATTTTTGGTATCATTTATTTAACTCGGTTAGTTTACCTTGGTTGATTGATTATTATTGTATTAATTACAATGGTTAAGGGCTAATACCCTTGGGTATTAGCCATGATTATGAAGATTTAAATGTTTGGTTTGTTTATATCGACTGCTTAATTTATCGTTAGTTGTTGATTATGCTTATCAATTCATACTTGTTTATGTGCTTAAGTATGTGATCCATTATTCAACTGGATCTAGGAATGCAAAATATCTCGCTAGCTAGATGCCGGGATGGCTCTCCATATCTGCAATTTATATATCTAGAGCAATAGGATCACAAATATTGACCTATCTTTACCATTTATGTGAACAAGTTGGACTAGCAGGTGTCCTAGGATCAACAAATAAAGTATTGATTCCTTTGGTAAAGACTCGGATAGTGGACTACTAGTATATAAAGAGTCGTTAAGCAATAAGTGGGTAACGTCTTCATGAGCTAGGGTTTAATAAGATCACCATTATTAATCTCCTAAGATATATTATAATAAGCAAATAGGATGCTTTATGCGGATGCGTTTAATTGTGACAGAATTCTACGTGTCTAGGCTTTAGGAAGAAGTATCGCCTAAATCTTGGAATGATATGCCGCCTCGAGATAAGCACTCATTGCACTAAAATAAACAAACATGTGTTTCAATTAGATTAATCATGGTTAATATAGTTTTCTTATAATTGGCTAGACCACTCTTCTATCTTTTAATTATCTGCTTGTGTGTGTTGTTGTGTTTTATTTTGATTTAAGTCACCAGCAAATTTGTGCCAGTCTCTCAGACTGAAAACCCCCTTTATCCGTTAGAAATAGGTTTAGCATAGGTTTAACATAGATTAGAATTAACATAGTTTAAATTGACTTAATTTAGTTAACTAAAATATTGATAGAACTATAAGATTAACGCTCTCGCTCTTAGTGATCGACACCCTACTTACCAACAAAGCTACATCTGATCGGGTACACTGCCCGTTAAAGTGTTGTTTTTAGGTAAAGTCGGCAAAATATAAATGTAAAACTTAATAACTAAAATAACAACCTACACGACGACACGATTAAGTCACTTACAAGAATCCAACCTATTCGTTTACATACCTTTTATAGGTCTCTTATTGATGCATGCTACATGGGCCAATCATATCCAAAGGCTCTAATAGCGACAGGGGTTTTGATACTATCACGCGTTCCTAGTTAATATAATGACCAGCTCATAACTGTGAGTGTGTGATAGTGAAAAAACCCTTATCGCGCCTCCATCTTCTTATTACTCACGTGAAAATATTGTACGAAGGTTGTTTTGAATCTTCATCAGATACGTTGTTCACTATTTTTGTTGTTTTCTTTCTTTCTCTTTCCATTTCTTACCTCTTACGGGACTTTTCGCCTAAAGCCGTTGTTGGACGAATCTTTGTCAATCTTTCACGTAGGAACCATTGTCCCTGTTAAGTGATAACCTTGAACGAGGAAGCCGTTCAATGTTTATTCTTAATAGGGACACTTATGCCCACATGAATGGTTCACCAGGAACTACCATCAAAAACTGACTACTACAATCTAATAAAAATGTTCGTAGTGACAATTACTACTTAATCACCCCGCAATGTTCGTTGTTTCTATTAACCCTTAGCATAAGATGGAGACTCTATTTCATGCTTTGAGTTAATAGATGCATCGGACTTACGGGGTCCATTTAGTCGTGGTTATTCAATAATGATGTGGCAGTGATGGTATCCGCGATAAACGGATTTATGTTTTGATATGTTGTATTTGTGTTGCACAAATAATGAAAAGAAGAAGCCATGACACTAAATAGTGTCGCCATCTCTTCTTCTAATTCTCGTTCATACACCAATTATGTGTATCAGACTAAAAATACACTTATGATTTATGACTATTACCACCGTTGCCGCCTCAAATCGCGATACACAAAATTTAAAAAACTAGAACCATGACGCATGAAACTTTACAACATCATCCTTTTGAGGTAAGCAATACGCATTACTGTACACATACAGAGTCACATTGATATATTTGGCACACATTACTCTATTTCATTGTTCATAGGTTGTTGATCGAAATAGCGTTGGTCAACTGATCATCGAGGTCTGCAGCGAAGCCCATCTTAAAGGTGTGCATTGTATTGTTACTTTGAGTGTGAAATGCAAACACTTAAGTACGGCGTCTCAGTTAGATGCAAGATTTCTCTGCGATACAGTTCTGGTATGGTATATTTACGTTGCGTGTGCGACTGTGTCTACTGTTGCAGTGACTGGAAGCTAATTGGACCAGATATTTAATCAAACTGTTATTTTCGTGCTCCAAATCATATATATGTTATGTACGCTATTATGTTTTGATAAACATAGGTTGGCCTATTGCCTCTCAAATACGTAATAATTAGCATATGTGTTAGTCTGATGACTAAAAAATCACATAATAAATTTGGATCGGAGTTATGATCCCACATTAGTTTTAATGTTTCTTATAAAAGATATACAATAAACTTGGAAACGTATTATAGGTTCGTCAAACTGTAACAATTCACATTTCAGGTCATATTACGATTTCAGTCATTCCAGTTTCTTTCTATTTATAAAAATTTTACTTGTTTACATTTATTTTAAGACTCCTAGTTAAACCCTAATAAGTAAAACTTAACTGAGGCTTTTTAATATCATGAATAAGCCTACGTTTAAACTAAAGACTTTAGTAACATGTTTCTATGACTTAGTTAACCAAAAATTGAGTTTTATCATCCTTATCCTCTCACCACCATCTAGCGTTTAACTTTAAAGAGTAAATGAGCAAGTTGTATGTTTCTTCACTTGTTTAAAAGGGTACACACAATAAAAATTAATTAGGCAACAAACTTAATTCAAGGAACAAATAAATCTCCCTACAATCTAGCAAGAATTCGTGTATACCTCTATCCCAATTTTATTAAATCAGTAAAAGTTAAAATTAGATAAAGATACACATAATCCCATCTCATATTGCAACTCAAATTCCCATGGGATAAAGCCCATGATCCCTTTTATTCAAACCCTTAAACCCCACGTGATTTTCCTAGCTGTTTTTCCCTTGATTCTGCTTCCACGCAACTTACACATTATCCACCTTTAAAACACTATGCCTTGACCATGATAAACCCCAAAAATCCTTGCCTTATTCGGATTTACACAAAAACGTGACCTTCAATTGAAACACTATGCCGGCAATATTATGTGAGTATATAAAGACTTGCATTCTTCTTTGCAACCACAGAGAACAACACAACCCCAATTATCATCATACTCTCCTCACCTTGGTTTTCTTTGACCTTTTATCCTTCGATTCATATACAACACACTCAACCCTTACACCTTCACTTTCTCCATAAACCCTAAAACTCTAAGGAAAACCCTAACTGGTTTATTTGGTTTTTGTTCCCTATTAATCGTCCACACCAAGGCAGTAAACAAACGAACAAGTGGGTTCGTGATCACAAGTAGTACAAGCTGTTGCGGATAACCATTGGTTTGGGTGTGGGTATACGTGATGGGTAAAGAGGTCGAGCATTCATCACTTTCTTTGGGCCAAGTTCTTCCGCGTTCATCTCTGCGTTTTTGTGAGCTATCACTCCTTATTACATATCTTTAATATGCAATCTATATGCCATTAGTAGTGTGTGGTATGTGCTTAAATACACATACCTTTTACCTTTAAAAACGAGCTAAAATAATCAAAAACGGACTTAAAATGCCAAACTTGTAAGTGATTAATGAAACATGGGCCATGATTATGCGAGGGTAATAGGCGTAGAATGTCAGCCATTGTAACTTGGACTCGTTGGTTAGGTAACAAGAAAACACATATGCTAAACTTTTAAAAGGACGCAGCCTACACCTGTAAGTTTGAAGCCAAGAAAAGTCATGTTTTCCTGAAATATAAACCTTCTGATGTATGCGGGTTCATTGAGAAACCCGTATACAAACTTGACCAATGAAATTTCTGAACTTATCATTCGTTAACATAGTATGGGAGTAGCGCACATGCAAAATTTGAGCTTCTAACACTTTATAACGAAGCGGGATATAGACTTACAAATTTGCTATTTTATGTGTATGAAAACTGCCCTGTTGGGTCGACTTTAGGCCTTGTTTTGGCCCACTTAGACTTAGACATAGAGTCAACAAATGGGGGCGTTTTATAGTCGACATGGTAGGCTTTATTTAGAAACTTGAATCACGGAAAACGGTTAAGAATCAAGCCCGCAAACTGAGTCTCAAGTTAGTGTTGTTGTCGCGTGTTCAACAGTTAATACTGTTGGAAGGTCGCGACACCACCACATTCACACCCATTTTTAACCCGCTTAATCACATCTAAACGTAAAACTTAATTAATAAAAGTTGTAGTGGACCTGGCATAGTTTATAAATGTACTTTTAGTTTGTCGTAAGGTTAAGTAACGAACTCGCAAATAGGACTAAAAGTTAGTACTGCTGTTGCGTGTTCCAACAGTTGAAACTGTTGGCGGAAGGGGTCGTGCACCCTTACTTTAGCCTCGTTTTTAGTCACTATAATGACTTCGAATTGCAAAACTTATAAAAGATGAATTGTTGTACTCCTGGCCTAGTTTTCAAAAGTATTTTTGGTTCGTCATAATACTGAGTAATGAATTTGTAATCCGTGATCAAAATCAAACGAAAGTCATCTGAAAAATACTTGGCCAAAAATATTGTTTTTCTACTTAAGCCTAGTCGCGACCCCAACGACATTTTTAGACAAAACTTAAACAACGAAAGTTATAGACGACATGGTCTAGTTTTCAAAACATCTTTTTGTTTGTAATTTCATTAAGTAACGAGTCCATAAATTAATCGTAAAATTCTGCATTTGTCCCTCGAATTTTTAAAATCAAATTGATTTTAAAATCTCATATTGTTATAACTTCCATCAATATTTGACACGTTTAGAGACCAAACCAAGTGTCGACTGAATTAATAAAAGTTGTAGTGGATCTGGCATAGTTTATAAATGTACTTTTAGTTTGTCGTAAGGTTAAGTAACGAACTCGCAAATAGGACTAAATGTTAGTACTGTTTTTTAAAACATTTTCGTTTTCTAATAGTTGAAACGTTTGCGGAAGGGGCCGTGCACCCTTACTTTAGCCTCGTTTTTAGTCACTATAATGACTTCGAATTGCAAAACTTATAAAAGATGAATTGTTGTACTCCTGGCCTAGTTTTCAAAAGTATTTTTGGTTCGTCATAATACTGAGTAATGAATTTGTAATCCGCGATCAAAATCAAAGGCCAAAAATATTGTTTTTCTGCTTAAGCCTAGTCGCGACCCCCTTGTGTTTGGCTACGTTTTTAACATATTAAACGATTTTTTTAGACAAAACGTAAATAACGAAAGTTATAGACGACATGGTCTAGTTTACAAAACATCTTTTTGTTTGTAATTTCATTAAGTAACGAGTCCAGAAATTGATCGTAAAATTCTGCATTTGTCCCTCGAATTTTATAAATAAAACTTGATTTTTAAATTCATATTGTTATAACTTCGACCATTTGTTTGACACGTTTAGAGATCAAACCAAGTGTCGACTGAATTAACTAGAGAAGTACTTACGACCTAGTCTTTAAAATGTCCAATATGGTAAGAAATTATGACCCGATACATTTGGCCAATTTTCATGAATAACCACATTTTAAACAAGTAATATTTCTCAAACTCAAGCACAATACTAAGGACAAGATTGCATGCATTATAGTATATTACATGATTAGTAATATGAGTACTCTTTATTTAGGTAGCGGATAGAGTTTGCATTGTTTTCGCGTGCATCATTTACCTTGCTTGCTTCATATTCGTTGTTACCCCATTATATCGCTAAGGTGAGTTTATAGTCCCCATCTTACACTTTTCAATCATTTATAAAATCTCGGGGATGAGATCATGTTTGTTTTACAAAATGGATGCAAGTACATTTTAACTCAAATATTACGAATTTGCCTAAGTAGCTATAACTCACTATGCCCATCATCATGAACTGTTAATTACTGGATTGTAAGCGAGAATGTTATAAATAGATCTATTTGGAGTGACGCTCCCGTTCGGGCAAGTAGCACTTGTTAGTATTCCGGTTGAATGGAACTACGAACGTATACCATTTCGGATCATATAGATGTTACGGGTTGAACATCTACATTGGGCACCCTCAATTAAATGTACTTGATATACATTCATTGTTGAGCTTCGGTGTCATGAGCTTAGTGTATTTCGTAATACATTTTTGTGATATTGTAATTGCTACTCTATTACAGGGAAATCTTGCTATCCGCTTCATTTAATTTATAAACCTATAAATTCACCAACATTGTTGTTGACGTTTTAAAACATGTTTTCTCAGGTACTTAAGTGCTAGGTGCTAGCTTGATGTACATTGGAGTCTAAACAATACAAGATTACTTTTCAAACGACACTTAGAGGTCGTTCTCTCATGACTTGTGCAATGGTATTATGAAGTAATGCCCCCGGAAACATATTTTGCTGCGACCCATTTTTGGGGGTGTTACACAAACTGCAATCTCCGGTAACTCCAAAAAAATGGCGACACATATTTTGTTGATGAAAATTTCAAAATGGACTTGATGCGGCGGGTTGCATCACAAAAGTTTTACAACCCTCCTAGGCATAGTACCTAACCGTTATAGTGTGGTATAGGCAACGTTAATACAAATAAGCAGTAAAAACGTTTATTTCTATTTTATGATCTTCTTGTGTTTTGTCGATAACAATCATAAAATCATTACAAATAGAAAATAGAATGCTTAAGTTGTATACAAATAGTCTTTCTAACTTATTTATCTATCACATATCACAATTACATTTTATACAAAGTTACTTATACTTTTATTTTTCAAGTTATGTAAATTATATTTACATTTTTACATTATGCATGACATCAACATGATCTTTCCATATCTTTACCAAATCTTACAAGATTGTACAAAATCTTGGAAGATTTCACAAGATTTTAGAAGATTTAGGCTTCAAAATTCAGATTTACACTGTCAGTCACCCGGTTTCCTAGGTTCACACTGGCCGGTACCCTTCAAGGAAGGTACCGCGAGAACTGGTAAACAATGCCAAATTTTTCCTATAAATAGCAAGTCATTTCTCATGTTTTATTCACACATTCTTCTTATATCTCTCTCATATTCTGATATATCTCTCTAATATTCAGATCTAGTATAGTTTCATTCATCATTTGTAGGTAATTCTCTTATAAGAAGAAATTGCCGAAATTGTATACGAGACGATCAAGCTCAAGTCACTTTGTTGCTAGTCTCCCCCATCATATCAAGATCATATTGTTGATTCTTGTAATTCATTTCATTCATTGTATTTTCATCCTTCATTCTTGTAAAAAGAGTTGATAGCATTGGCTCGGTTCTACCTTTGTTAGAACCTGATATTTAGCTTAGTATCGAAAAAAGTATAAGCAACGTAAGGTTGGTTCTACCTTTGTTAGAACTCGGTATCTAGCTTTGTACCGAAAAAAGTGTAAGCGGTGTTGTGAGGCTTCTCCGCCGGACAAGGAGATTGTGGACTAGTATTTATGAACTCTCGAGTATATGACTCGGGGAGTGGAGTAGGGCAAGGAAGGTGTCCTTGTAGCCGAACCACTATAAATAATTATGTCACGGTTCCATCTTTTCTAACTCTTACTTTCTTTTACTTATGCTTAGTATTTATTACTTATTGCTTAGATCATCAATATCATTAACTTCACATAAACTCGATCTATAATTTTGAAACTTAAATTTATTCGGTAAAACTATTCAACCCTCCCCCTTTCTAGTTTTCCACAATTGGTCTAAGAGCAAGGTTACTAAAGCTTTTAAAAATATATTGTATTTTAAATCTTTAAACGATCAAATGGATTTGGAAAACTACAAAGAGGGTCAATCTATGCAAATATCACCTCTCTTTGAAACGAATGGTTTTATCTATTGGAAAAATTAATTTGAAACTTATCTGAAGTCTAAAGATATTGATTTTTGACATATTATTATTGATGGTGATTACAAACCTATTGTTAGAAACTTGGTAACCAGTAAGGATGAAACTATTCCTTATGAAAAATTAAAAGATGAAAATAAAAAGATGCTTTCTAAAAATGATGGGGATAAAATGGTCTTATATAACGCTTTGCCCAAAAAGGAGTATGAAAGGATCTATATGTGTAAAACCGTTAACGATATTTGGAAATCACTTGTAATCACTCATTAAGGTAATAAACGAGTCAACGATAACAAACTAGATTTGTTTGTTCAACAATATGAACAATTTTTTATTTTCTATGATAAAACTATTGATTGCGCATATGCTATATTTAATACTATCATTACATCTTTAAAAGCACTTGATGAATCTTTTTCAAGTCGTAATCATGTTAGGAAACTCCTTAAGGCTCTCCTAACAAAATGGCGTCCAAAGGTGACAGCTATTGAAGAATCCAAGGACTTGTCAACACTACTTCTAGATGAACTCATCAAAAACTTGAAAGTCTACGAAGTAATGCTTGAGAAGGACTCGGAGGCATCCAAAAATAAGAAATAAAAATACAAGTCATTGGCTCTAAAGGAAGAAAGTATCAAAGTAACGAAGAAGCTTCTGTCTGTGTTCTGATAGTGATGATGGGAAATATGCTATGGCTCGGTAAGGGATATCAGAAGTTCTTTTAGAAGAAGGGGAAATTGCGCATGACACCGCACAACGGAAAAAAAAAAGGCTTTCGGAGAGCAAAGGATGAATAGAAATGGAAAGTAGAGCGATAAGTGTTTCAAGGGGGCGATCGAATCAACTTAATAATTGATTGTCCCAAACACTCCTACAATGACCAAAGAATTATTGTTGAGGATGTTGGAGTGATAGTGATGAAGATGTTGATCTAAGAAAGACGAGAGATTTGTCTCATGGCACTGACTTCAATTATGGTACTTGCAGTCACCCTTAGATTATAGTAGTTCTTTAGATGTCGGAATCTGTGGCAAAAGAATTATAAACACTGTATGTAAAACTTAGACTTAGAATTATCAAAAAAAACAAGCACCTAAAAAAACTAAAAAATGAAAATCCTAGACATGAGTGTAATGAAACTTAAAGAAAGGTTTATAAAAGGTAGAGAAAGATAAGGCATTAGTGAAGAATGTAAATCGTGTATCGACCTTGCCGCTCGAAAATTGATTCACTTTCCTCAAAGCTTTCATAAATTTGAATAATAGTTTGTATTTTTGCAAGAAATGATTGAAAAATCAATTATTACATAGTGTTAAAAGGGCTGGATTCAAAGGAACATAAAGCTTCGACTAGCGAAGGTTATAAAACAGGAAAAATGGACCAAGAAATATACCAAAAAGTCTTATGTGTGGACCCGGCTCAGCATGATACCTCTCTGAAAGGGAACGGCTAGTGTTAGCAAGGGTTACCAAGAAAAGGTTTAAGCTGGGAACTTTAAAACCAATTTTGCAAAATAATAAAGCGATATTTGTCCAATTAACTCTAAGAAAACCTAACCTTAGTACAAATATTGTAGGATATATCCAAACAACTACCGGCTTTATACAGCGGTCAAAGGGTTTGAAAAAGTAAAATCCAAACCGGCCTAATACGCCTCACTTAAGGGTGACCAACACGTCTATCCTAAGAGTGGATATCATCAAGTGGTTGGATCTATTCTCACAAACATGGATACCAATTTCAACCACTAGCCTTTGGTTCTTGGGACCAAACCTACCTTTCCCATACTAAGAAAACAACCAAATGTTTGTATTGACGCTAACGGACCTATGAGATATTGGGGACCAAATGCTATGTTGTTTAGTGCTTTTAGGTATGTTAAAGGTTTAAATTGAAACGGTTGAATTGATCTAGGCTAGGTGGTGTGCCAAGGCATATGACGGGTAAGTAAGACTTGTTCTCTGCGTTACGAAGGCCATTGATGGATTTAGTAACATAATGTTTGGTAGTAACGCAAAAAAGCAAGAGCAGTGGCAAAGGTACGATCACTCTCAAATCTTTACTTATTTAATGATGTTTGTCATGTTAGATAACGTAAATTTTAAACTTGTTGTATAAGTTAATATGTGATAAAAAGTGCAAAGTACTCTTTAGCAAAACCAGGTAGTGAAAGACTTAAAGACGTCATTAACAAGGAAGAGGGATTAGGAAATAAATGGTCTTTATGTAATGAAAAATTGTTAACTCACTAAGGATAATCTTTGTCTAACTTCGGTAGATGATACTTCGATCCTATGGATCGAATATTGGGTCAGCCAATTTGCGACTGTTTCAATCGCTATCATCTAAAGAGCATGTTAGAATATTTACCAAAACTAAAATTTGAAAAAATCATTTTTGTGCGCTGGCACATAAGGAAAATCAGGTCACGCAAGCAATAAGGCTCAAAAACATGGTTTCAACTTACTCTAAGTGTCTAGAACTTTTACATATGGATGTTTGGTTCATTGGTCGTCCAAGTTATGAATGGAACTACTATCTTTGGTTCTTTGTCGAGTGATTACTCAATCTATACATGGACTTGATTTTTGAAAAACAAAATTGAAGCGGTTTAATCATTTTTGAAATTTTAAGTAAGAACATTCATAGTACAAAAAAGGTTTGTCCTATTGTGTCGATCCGTACAGATCCGGTCGGATTTTGATAACGAAAGTACAATTTGGTAGCCTTTTGTGACGATAATTGGGTTTTATCTTACACTTATCGGTCTCTCGTACTCCTCAATCAAATGAGGTAGTTTGAACGTTAAAAATAGACTTTACAAGAAATGAGTTGCACTATGCCTTAATAGCTATCAATCCCCTCAAAAGTTTTGGTATAATGTCGTCGACACCTCCACCTATATTTTAAATAGAATTTTGATTAGACCTTTTCTCAGAAAAACTCCTTACGAGTTTTTCAAAGGTAAAAAGCCTTCCTTAAAATACTTTAAAGTTTTCGGTAGCAAATGCTTTATTCTTAACACCAAAGATTATCTTACCAAATTTGACTCTAAATCTACCGCAGGCGTATTTCTAGGATATCCCCCCATTAGCAAAGCCTATATAATCCTAAACATAGAAACCATGAAAATCAAAGAATCTTTAAATGTAAGATTCGACGAAAGTCCTCCTCCTAAATCATCACCTTTAGTAGATGATGATATAATAGAAAGTCAAATCATAGAAAAACAAATAGAAGAAATAGAAGACAAGAAAAATGGACCATTAAACAAAGAAATTGTCAACATCAAAGAAACAAAAGATCATCCTTTAAAAACTATCATAGAAAAACTAAATGGAAAAACCTTAAGATCTCAAGTCCAAAATCAAAGCAATTTTTTTTGTTTTGTGTCATCCGTAGAACCTAGAAATATTAAAGAAGCCATTAAAGACGAAAGTTGGACTATGGCTATGCAAGAAGAATTAAACCAATTCATAACAAACGATCTTTGGAGTCTATATCCATCACTCAAAAATCAAACCATAATTGGTACAAAATGGGTTTTCAAAAATAAATTAAACGAAAATGATGTAGTGTCTAAAAACAAAGCTAGGCTTGCCGCACAAGGATATAACCAATAAGAAGGAATAGATTTTGACGAGACATATGCCCCCATAGCAAGGTTAGAATCTATAAGAATCCTTCTTTTGCATATGCTTGTGCAAATGATTTCAAACTTTTTCAAATGGACGTCAAAAGTGCCTTTATAAATGGTTTAATAAATGAAGAAGTCTATGTGTCTCAACCTCCCGGTTTTGTCAATTTTGAAAAACCCAATCATGTGTATAAACTCAAAAAGGCTCTTTATGGTCTTAAACAAGCACCAAAGCTTGGTATGATAAACTTAAGGCTTTCTTCCTAGATCATAAGTACACCATGAGATTGGTAGATAACACATTATTTACCAAGAAAAGAGACTTACATAACATCATTGTCCAAATATATGTGGACGACATTATATTCGGATAAACTTGTTAAGATCTTTGCAATGATTTTTATGAAATTATGCATGGTGAGTTTGAGATGAGTATGATGGGTTAATTGATTTTATTCTTTACAAATTAAACAACTAGAAGATGGCATCTTTTTTAACCAATATGAATACATTAAAGAAATGCTTAAGAAATTTGGTCTAGAAGACTCAAAACCTATCAAAACACTAATGTCATCTGAAACCAAACTCACTCGGGACGAAGATGGGGAATCCGTTGACAACATAAAATATCGTGGCGTGATTGGTAGTTTACTCTATCTCACGGCTAGTCGACCGGACATCATGTTTAGTGTTTGTTTATGCGCCCGTTTTCAAAAAGATCCCAAATATTCTCACCTTGAAGCCGTCAAAAGGATTTTTAGATACATTAAGGGAATAACACATTTAGGATTATGATACCCCAAAGGAACAGGAATAGAAATGATAGTTTACGCCGACTCGGACCATGCCAGAGACTATGTCAATCGCAAAAGTACTAGCGGTGTGTGCACCTTCATGGGTTGTTGCCTCACATTCTGGTTCTCCAAGAAACAAACTGCCCTAGCCATTTCCACCACAGAAGTTGAATACATATCCGCAGGGAAGGCATGCCAACAAGCGTTGTGGATGAAACAAGCTCTCGTACACTATGACATCCAACTAAATGACATACCCATCCTTTGTGACAATAAAGGTGCCATCAACCTAAGTAAAAACCCCGTCCTTCACTCTCGCACAAAACATATAGAAATTCGACATCATTCCTTCGCGATAATGTCCAAAAAGGAAACATTTCAGTTGAGAAGGTCTCCTTAGAAGAAAACATTGCCGATATTTTAACCAAACCACTCAAACGTGAACCTTTCAACTTACTTAGACTAGGACTTGGACTCATGGAACCAAACGCCTAATAATCCACCCAAAATCTAACCTTACTCACCAAGGTACGAATCTCTACTTTTCTTCTCAGATCTGAGTCTAGGATTTTATTTCGCACTTAAAATAAAACTTTCGGAAAATCTTGATCATACTACTATCTATACTATATACTATTATGTATGCATTTGCATCATCAAAAGGATTTATTTGCTTTATTCAAATCCAAAAAGAGAAATTTTCTTCAAAATACTTCTAGGACACGCATAAAATCCTTTTCATTCATTGATTAATACAAAGCAAAAATGTTTTACTTATGCATCACTTCATATGTCTCTTGAATGCTAATGGGAATACATAATCAATATGTATTTTTAGGTACATTCAACCGAAGCAACATTAAAGTAAGGAGACTTTGGGTTATCTTATTTAATTTTTCTTTTGAGTCTAGATAATCGCACTTCCACATTGTTTGAATATAGACACACACTAGAACTCTCTTAAAATTAACTTGAGATCATGTATTTTGTTGGAAATATAAGACCTCTAAAAACTCTTCTCCTTCCATTATTTCTTCTTTCTTTTTTCACCAGATGCCCGGTAACCTTCCATAACGAAGGGTGGAACCCTTTTGAAAGGGAACCGGCAGAACCGGGTCATCAGTGAACTTCCCATACGATTTTTAAACTTCAAAACTTCAAGTTTCCCTCCATTAATCAACCTATTTCTAGCTTATAGACTTTTGAGTTTGACTTTTAGCATTAACTCCAAGTCTAATCATTGGATTTTGCCCAAAATGGAAGATTTTGCATTAAATGACTTACTTGAATCCATCTATAAATAGTCATCTCTTACATTGCATCTCCATCTCCATATTTTAGCAATACATTGATCATCACCATGCCAAAGTCATCTAGTGACAAGAAAGAAAACAAATCTCTAAGACGAACGGCTAGGATTAGTGTTCGAGCATGTTTTCTTGTGAATCCAACATCTAACTCTCTACCGTTTCAACACTTTTCTCCTTTAAGTGAGTATCAAACAGTACCACCTTCCACTCCTCGTAACTCTCCACCGCCAACACCCATTCCACCACCGGGGTTCTCCCCTAGTGAACTCTTATCCACTCCCAAGACCACGCCACTTCCTTTAACCTCTCCACTGTCGGCACCTACCCAACCATCCAAGCAATCCTCTCCTTTGCCAATAAACATAGAGCCCGTTGAGCTCATTTTCTCCACACCTCCTAATTCTCATCACCCGTTCTTCGACTCACTCGAAGATCTTCCACCTCAGACCACAAATCCTCTTCCTCCTCAACCCACGTTCGACTCTATCAAACGTTTGGCGAACCATCCTCCACCAGTTCCCAAATTCGTGGAGATGAAACCTCCTTTACCACCGCAACTTCCGCCACACTCTCAACCGATGTAGTCAAACGACATTTTACCTCCGCTCATTCACGAGATATTTTGTGAGCATTGTCAAAGGACCCAAGTGATTGTTAATGACCTCCGCGACAAAATGAGGGCCATCCTCAATCACATTCTCGAACGTCTTACTACTCTTACCCACAAAAACTTTCTATAGGATGTTTGGTGACGATTATAAAAATAAAATTATATTTTGTTTAATTTTTAGATTTTAGTTTAAGAACATTCCTTGTTCTTAGTTTTACCTATTTGTAGGTGATACAAAGTCACAAAAATAGTTGTTATGTTTATTACAAGGATTTTGTTCACTACTTGTGTTGATTGTGTTGTGACTCATCTTTATACATCTTATTATATCTCATTATGTATGAACTGACCCATCTCAAAAATCAAGTTATGATTTTATTTACAAGACCCGGATTGTGACACCCTGAGAATTTTCGTTCATTAATTTAGCCGTTTCCGTTTAGTAATTTGAATTCTTAAAAGTTTCGTTTACCTTTTCCGTTTTACCGGGAAATTGTTCCGTTATTATCTGAGA
>BQNB010023494.1:0-15000 GCA_026074375.1 Tanacetum coccineum
CATAACTTTATTGGATTCCGCCATTTCCTGCTTAACTGGATACGGCGTATTAACAGATTCGATACGCCGTATTGAATCAGAGTCATCAGCAGCTTCACATTCGCAACTTTCAAGGTCCGATTGTTTAATTGATTTTTCTAGCCCTTTTAATAAAAATGAATCAGTCGTATCATTTGCCAGTAATTCCTGGGCCTCTCCGTAGATTGAGTCATCCAAGTAATCAATCCTGTAGCATTCATCATCTTCGGTTGGCAACCTCTTGATTGATTGGTCCATGTCAAAGATTACTTCATCGTCCCCTACCTTTAGTGTTATAATTTTATTAAATACATCTATCATAGCTCGAGAAGTTGCCAAAAATGGTCTTCCTAGGATTATAGGGACTCTAGAGTCTTCGGGCATATCTAAGATAACAAAGTCTATTGGAAGAACGAATTTATCAACTTTGATGAGTACATTTTTGGCGATTCCCCTTGGGTATTGGATCGATCTATCTGCAAGCTCCAAACTCATTCTTGTAGCTTTTGGTTCTCCCAAACTGAGTTTTTCATACATCATATACGGCATCAAGCTTATACTAGCTCCTAGGTCTGCTAACGCATTATTAATGTGTAATTGGCCAATGTCACAAAGGATAGTAAAACTCCCTGGGTCTTTTTCTTTTGATGGAAGCTTGTTTAATAACACGGATGAGCACCTTTCATTCATAGTGATCGTACAAGCTTCTTCGAGTCTGGCCCTATTTGTTATCTTTCAAAAATTTGTCATACCTTGGCATTTGAGTGATTGCTTTGATGAAGGGCAAATTGATGTGGAGTTGCTTTAGGTTTTCCAAGAACTTTTTCTATTGAGCCTCTTCTTTTTCTTTTCTAATTTTCAGGGAAAAGGAATGGGTGGCGTTTGTACTTCACTTGTTTGCTGAACAACACGTTCGTCTGCCTTTTCGGGTAGGTCTTTGGTAAGGACTTCGTTTGATTCAACTGGTTCATCGTGATTTATTACTAGGGGTTCTTTCGTATGTATATTGGCGTCGTTATCTTGAACATCTTGAGTCGTTGTTTTTACCCTCTGTTAGAAACTCACTCATATGGCTTCCAGATTTGATATTGGAGTGTTATTGATCACTTTCAAAA
The DNA here is from genome assembly GCA_026074375.1 of Tanacetum coccineum. Classification (NCBI taxonomy): domain Eukaryota; kingdom Viridiplantae; phylum Streptophyta; class Magnoliopsida; order Asterales; family Asteraceae; genus Tanacetum; species Tanacetum coccineum. The sequence goes on from BQNB010023494.1 coordinate 1,134, forward strand.
ATCCGTGTACCTCGAACCTGAGCTCGCTTAACGAATTGTTTCTTTCTATAAATAAGAGCTCGTTTGTTGTTCTAAATTCATGGATGAATGCTCTCGTCTCCTCTTGCTTATGTTTTCCTATGTCGATAAATTTGTATAACATTTCTTCTATTGTTAATCTCTTTTCTGTGTAAGTAAAGTGATATGGATGAAGTCCGAAGGTTCTTTCTGAAAAATAAGACATGATTCAAAGTAAAGCTATTCTAGAGAACATATTGTATTTTTATTTATTTTTTTTTTAAATTATTTTATTTTTTTTATTATTTATTTTATTTTTTATTATTTCTATTTCATTTGATTTTTTATATTATCATTTTTTTTTTTATTAAAATTTATTATTATTTAATTTCTATTTTTTATTTTTTTACATATAATAATATTATTTTTTTTTTTTTTTTTATTTATTTTATAATATTTTAATTTAATTTTTTTTTTATATTTTTATTATTTTTATTTTTATTCTTAAATTATTTTTAATTTATAATTTATTATTTTTCAATTTTTTTTATTAGTTAATAATATTATTATTTATATTAATTTTTTATATATTATATTTATATATTTATTATATATTATAATTATTTTATTTATTTTTAATTTTTAATTATTATATATATATTTAATAATAATTATTTATTTATTTTTTTTATAATTTTTTAATTATTATATTTATTTTATTATTCTTTTTTATTTATATTTTTATTTATTTTATATTTTACTTATATTTATTTATTTTTATTTAATTTCTTTATTTTGTTAAATTTTTTATTTTTAATTTTTAATTTTTTTATTATTTTTCTTTAACTTTATTATAATTATTATTTTTATTTTAAATTTTTAATATTTTTTATTTTCTTATTTTTTAATTTTTTTTTTTTTAATTTATTTTATTTTTTATATTATATTATTATTTATTTTTTTATTATTTTATAATATTTATATAATTATATAAATATTTATTATTATACTTTATTTTTTATTATTTATTATTTTCATTATTATAATTCAATTTATATTTTTTCTTTTTAAATATTTTTTTTATTATTATAATTTATTATTTTTTATAATTATTTTTTTATATTATATTATATTTTAATATTATATTTTTTTTTTTTTAATTAAATTATATATAATTTATTTTTTTTTTTATATATTTTTAAAATATTTTTTAATATTATTATTATTTCATATTTATATTATTTTTAATTTATATATATATTATAATTATTTATTTTTATTAATTTTATTTTAATTTATTATTATTTCATTTATATTTTTTTCTATATTTAATAATATTTAATATATTTGTTTTTTAATATTTTATATTAATAAATTTATTTTTATATTTTTATTTCTTATTTTTAAATTATTTTTTTATTTTAGTATATATTAATTTATTTTTAATTTTTTATAAAAATTTATAATTAATTTTTTATATAATTATTATTTTTTTATAATATATTTTTTTTTCAAATTTTTTATTTAATTTTTAAATATTTTTATTATTTTTTTTTTTTAAATTTTATTTCATTTTTTTTATTATATTATATTTTTAATTTAATAATTTTTTATGTTTTTTTATAATATATAATAATAATTTATTTAAATTTATATTTAATATTATTTTTTTTTTATATTTTTATTTTTAAATTGTAATAATTATTTTTTATTATTTTATTTATTTTATTTATTTTTTTTTTATTTTATTTATTAATTATTTTTTAATTTAGTTATTTATTATTTTTATATTATTATTAATTAATTTATATTTTATAAATATATTTATTTTTTTATTATTTATTTTTTTTTAATTATTTTTTATTTTTATATATTATTTTTATCTTAATTAAATATTTATATATGTACATTAATTATTCATTCTTAATTTTATTATTTATTTTATTAATTTATATAAATTATATAATATTCATTATTATTTTTTTAATTTTTTTTTTATAATATATTTATTATATTTATATACCTATGATTTATATATATCATTATTTTTATTTTAAATTTTTTATATTATTTTTTTTTATATATATATAATATTATTTTTATAACATATTATATATATTAACACTTTTTTATATTAATTATTTTTTTTTTAAATATATGTTATTTCATTATTTAATTAATCTTATTATACTATATTATTTTTTTATTTTTTATTATATATATTATATATTTTATAAAATTATTTTTATTTATATTAATATTTTTTTTAATTTTTAATTAATTTAATTTTTTTTTAAATTATTTATTTATTTTAATTTATTATATTTATAATATATTTATTTTATTTTTATTATTTTTTTTATTAATTTATTTTAATTAATTTTTTTAATTTTTTATATATTTTTTTTTTTTTATATGTATATATGGTTTTTTTTTATTTTAATTTAATATTTTTAAATTTAATATATATTTTTTATTTTTTATTTTTTATTTTTTTATTACTTTTTTTATATTTATTTTAGTTTTTTTATTTTTAGTTTTTATTTAATTTTTTTTTATATTTATTTTTTTTTTATATATATTTATTTATTTTTTTTATTAATTATTATTATTTATTATATATTTAAATTTTAAAATTATATTTTTTTTATATTTTTTTAATAATATTATTTATTATTAATTAATATATTTTTTTTCTTTTTTATTTATTTAATTTTATTTAAATTTATTTTTTTATATTCTAATTATTTATTTAATTTTTTATATATATTATTTATTAAATATTTTTTTATTTAAATTTTTTTTTTTTTACATTTATTTTTTTTAATTATTTTTTTTAATTTTTTATTATTTTTATAATTATTTTTTGATATTATTTTAATAATTTTTATATTTTTTTTTATTTATATATTTAATTTTTTTTTTTTTAATTTTTTATTTTAATATTATATATTTTTTTTTTTTTTATTTTTTAAAATATTTTATTATTGTTTATTCATTATTTTTTTTAATTATTTATAATTTTTATATTATATTATATATTTATATTTTATTATTAATTATATTATTTAATTTTTATAATATTATTATTATTAATATTATTTACTATATTAATTTATTATTATTATTTTTTTTTTTTTATTTATTATAATATTATTCTTTTATAAATAATATTTTTATATTTTTTTTTATTTTTTTTTTTTTATTTATATTTTAATAAATATTTTTTTTATTTATAAATTTTTTTTCTAATTTTTTTTATTTATTTTATTATTTTTTTTAAATTTATTATTTATATTTTAATTTATTTTTATTTTTAATAATTTAATAATTTTTTTTGTTTAATTAATTTATTTTATAAATTTTTTTTATTTATTATTTTTTTATTATTAATTTAAATTATTATTTTTTATTATTATTAGTAATTTAATTTATTTTTTAATATTATTTTTATATTATATATTTATTTTTTTATTTGTTTTTTTTTTATTTTTAAATTAATTAATATTTTAATATTATATAATTATATTCTATAATTTTTATATTAATATTTTTTTATATTATTTTATTTTTTATTAATATTATTATAAATATTTTTTATTTATATTATTATTTTTTTAATATAATATTTTATTTTTATTTATTTTTTATTAATTTATTTTTTTAAATTTTTTTTATTTAAAATATATATATATATATTTTTTTTTATATATTTTTTAATTAATTAAATATTAATATTATTTTTTTTTTTTTATTTTTATATTTATATATTTTATATAATTTTTTTTTAATTTATTTTTTATTATATTATATTCTTTTATTTTTTTTTATCTATTTTATTTATTTTTTTTAATTATTTTTTATTTTTAATAATTATTATTATTTTATTTTTATTATTATTTATTTTTAATATTATTTATTATTATAATACTATTATTTATTTTTTATTATATTAATTTTTTTTTTAATTTTTATTGATTTTTTTTAATTTTTTTTTTTATTTTTTTATTCATTTTTTTTTTTTTTTATATTTTTATAATTTATTATTTATAAAAATATTATATTTATATCTAATTTTTTTTATTTTATTTTTATTTTATATATATTATATTATATATATATAATATAAATTTTTTTTTATTATATTTATTTTTTATTATTTATTTAATATTATTTGTTTTTATTTTTTATTATTAATATTTATATATATTATTTAGTTTTATAATTATATTTTTATATTTTGAATTTTTATTTTTATTATTATTTTTTATATTTTATATATATATTTTATATTATTATTTTATTTTTTTTTATATATTTTTATTTTTTATTATTTATATTTTTATTTATTATTTATTTTTATTATTATTTTTATTTTATTAATTTTATATTTTATTTTATTTATTTATTATATATATTTTAATTTTTTATAATTATTTTATTTTTTTTTATTATATTTTTCAATTAATATTAATTTTTATATTTATAATTTAATTTTTAAAATATTATTTTTATTTATTTTTTATTTTTTTATTATATCTAATTTTTTATAAATTATTTTTATTTATTTTTCATTATTTTATATATTTTTTATTTAATAATATTTATTTTTTTTTTATTTTTTTTTTTTCTTTTTTATATTTTTTATTTTATTTTTATTTTTTTTATATATTTTTTTTAATTGATTTTTTTTTTTTATTAATTTTATAAATTTTTTTTAGTTTTTTTATTTTTAAAATATATTTTATTTATTTATTTATTTTATATTTTATATTATATAATTATTTATATTTTTATTTTAATTTATATTATTATTTTATTTTAATTTTATATATTTTATTTACAGTTATTTTATTATTATTATTTTATTTATTTTATATTATTTATTTATTTTTTATATTTGTTTATATATTAATTTTTTATTTTTTTATTCTTTTATATTTTTTTTATTTTAAAATTTTTAATCATTATTTTATTACTAATATTATATATTATTATTATTTAATATATATTTTTATATTATTTTATTTATTTTTTATATTTTTTTTTTTATTTATTTATTTTTTTTATTATAGTTGTATTTATTAATTATTTTTTAATTTTTATTATGATAAAATATTTTATTTTTTTTTTTTATTTATTAATTTATTAATTTTATATTTAAATATTAATTATATTTTATATTTATTTTTTTTTTTAATCTTCTTTTATTTTATTTTTATTTTTATATAATAAATTTTAATTTATTTTATTTTTTAATTAAATATAAAATTTATATTAATTATGTTATAAATTTTATTTTATTTATTTTATTTATTATATTTATTTTTATATTATTATTTTTTTTTAATTTATTTTAATTTTTTTATTTTTTATTATTTTTTATTATTAATATTTTTTATATATATTTTATTTATATTTTATTTTTAATTTATATTTTTTATTTATTATATTATCTTTTTTAGTTAATATTTTAATTAATAATATATTATTTTACTTATATATTATTTTATTTATTATTATTTTATAATATATTATATTAATTTATTTATATTTTTATAATTTTTATATATTATTTATTTTTATTTTTTTTTATTATTATAATTATTAAATTTCATATATATATTTCTAATTTTATTATTAATTTTTAATATTTTATTATATTTTATTATTATTTTATATTTTATTTTATTTTATTTTATTTATTTTTAATATAAAATTTTTTTATATATAATTATTTTTTTAATTTATAAATATTTTTTACTTTTTTTTATTATTTAATTTATTTTTTATATATATAATATTTTATTTTTTTTAATTTTTTTTATATATTTTAAATATTTATTTTATTTCTTTATTTTTTTAATATATTTATTTATTATATATATTTCTTATATATATTATAATTATATTTATTTTAATTGTAATTATTTTTATAAAATTCTTATATTTTTTTTTTTTTTTTTTTTTTTTATATTATTTATATTATATATATATTTTATTTTAATTTTTTTTTATTAATATTTATTTTTATTTTATATTTTATTTTACAATATTATTATATTTTATTTATTATTATTTATTAATTAACTATTTTATTTTTATATTAATATTTTTTATATTTTTTTTTATATATTATAATTTTTATTATTTATTCTTATTATATTTTATATTTTTTATCTTTATTTTTTTTAATATATATGTATTTTTATATTTTTTTTATATTTTTTATATTTTATTTATATTTTTATTTTTTTTTTATATTAATTTATTATTTTTTTTAAAATTTTAATAATTTATATTATTTATTTTTTTTTTTTTTATTATTTTAATTTATTTTTTTTTTATTATTTATTTAGTTTATTATTTATAATTATTTATTTTTAATTATTTTTATAAATTTTGTTTTTTTTAATTTATAATTATTTATTTATTATAATTTAATTTTTTATTTATTTTTATTATTATATTTTATTTTATTTTTTTATTTTAATTAATTTTATATTTTATTTTTTTATTTTATATTATAAATTTTTATATTTTTTAAATTATTATATTTATTTATATATTTTTCTTTTTATTTTTTTTTTAATTTTATAATATTATTATTTTTTTTAATTATTTATTTATTTTTATATTTTTATTTTTATTATTAATTTTTTAATATTTTTTTTAATTTTTTAAATATTTATATAAATATATTTTTCTTTTTTTTTTATATTTATTATTTAAATATATTATATTTTTATTATATTATAATTTATATTTTTATATATAATAGTATAATTATTTTATTTATTTTTATAATATATATATTTTTTATTTATATTTAATTATTTTATTTTTTAATTCTTATTTATATTTATATATCTTCCTTAATATTTTTATAATTTTTATATTTATTTTTTTTATATATTTTTTTTTTTTATATTTATATATATTATATTTTATTATAATTTTTATTATTTTTTTTATAATTATTATTTAATATTTTTATTTTAATTTTAAAATTTTTAAATTTATTTAAATTTTTATTTTTTTTAAATTTTTTTTATTTATTTTTTTTTATAAATATATATAATTTTATTTTTTTTATTTTATATTTTTTTTTTTTTTTTTTTTTTTTATTTATATATTATTATTTAATTTTATTAAAAATATTTATTTTTTATTATTTTTTTTTATTTAATTTATAATCTATTTTTTATTTAATTTAATTTTTTTATTTAATTATATATTTTTATATTTTTTATATATATTTTTTATTTTTTTTATTTAAATTATTATATTATTTTAATTAATTTATATTTTTAATAATAATTTTTATTAATATTAATTTTTTATTTAATTTTTTATTAATTATTTTTTATATTTTTTATTTTATTTTATTTTTAATTTTTAATTTTTATTATTATATATTATACATTTATTTATTATTTAATATATTATTTTTTATTATTTTATTTTATTTTTATATTTTTTTTTTTTTATTTATTATAATTATTTTAATTATTATTTATTTTTAATTTTTTTTTTTAATTTTTTTATTATTTATATTTATTTATTAATTTTATTATATTTTAATTTATTATTTATTTTAAAATATTATTTTTATTATATTTTTTTTTTTTTTTTTTTTTTTTCAATTATATTTTATTTATTAATATATTATTTTAATATTTTTTATTTTTAATTTTATTTTTTTTTTTTTTTTATTATATTTATCATTTTTATATTATATAAATAATAATCTTAAATATATATATAATATATTTAATTTTAAATTTATAATAATTATTATATTAATTTAATTTTTTTTTTATTTAATTTTTATTTTTATACTTTTATAATAAATTATTTATTTTTAATTATTTTTATTATTTATTTATATGTTTTGATTAATTTTTTTGTATTTTTTTTTATATTTATATAAATATTAATTATAAATTTATTTTATTTTTATATATTATATATATTTTTATAATTTATTTATTTTTTTCATTTTTTATATTTAATTAGTAAAATTTTATTTTTTTTTATATTATAAATTATTTATATATTATATTATCATTTAAACTTTTTTTTATATATTAAATTTATATAATTTAATATTTATTCATTTTTTTTTTTTTATTTTATTTTTATCTTTTTATCTTATATTTTATTTATATTATTTATTATTATTTATTTTTTTTAAAATCTTTATATATTAATAAAATAAATTTTATTAAATTTATATTATATTAATATATAATTTTTAATTATTTTTTTTATTTTTTGTTTATTTATTTATCTTTTAATTTCTTATTATTATTTTTAATTTATTTAATTTTAATATAATTTATTATATATATTATATTAATTTATATTATTATTTTCTATATATAATATTATTATTATATTTATTTTTTTTATATTATTTATATATTTTATATTAATTATATTTTATTTTATATTTAATTTATATTCTTTATTTATTTTTTTTTATATTTTTTTTTATTTTAATAATATTAATTATTTTAAATTTTATATAATATATAATTCAATTTTTTATTTTATATTTATTTTATTTATTTTATTATTTTATATTTTTTTTAATATTTATTATTTAATAATAATATTTTAATAATATTTTATTTAATAATTATATAATATTTTAATATTTTTATATTATTATATTTAATTTTTTTATTTTTTTATTTATTTTTATTAATTAATATTTTTATATTTATATTATAATTATTTTATTTACTTAATAATTTTATAAATATTATATATTTTTATATTTAATTTTTTTATATATTTTATTTTTTTTTTTTTAATAAAATTTAATTTTTTTATTTTTTATTTTTTATTTTTTTTATTTATATTTTAATATTATTTTATATTAATTTTTTTTATATATATTTTTTAAATTTTTTTTTTTTTTTTTTATTTTTATTTATTATAAATTTTATTTAATCATTATTATATTTATTTTTTATATTTTTAATTTTTTTTTCTTTTATATTTATAATTTTTTTTATTTTTTTTTTTATTAATATTTATTATTTTTTTAAATTTATTATTATAATATATTTTTAATATTATTAATTATTATATATTATAATTTTTTATTTTAATTTTTTTTTTTTTTATTTTTTAATATGTTTTATTTTATTAATTATATTATTTTTTTTTTTTAATTTATATTTTTTAATTCATATTTTATTATATTTTATTATTATAAATTTTATATAGATTTTTTATTTTTATTTAATTTTATTTTTTAATATATATTTATATTTTATTTTTTTTTATAATTTAATTATTATTATTAAATTATTACTCATTTTATTTTATTTATTTTATATATTTATTATTTATTTTTTTACTTATTATTATTAATTATTATTTAAATTTATTTATTATTAACTTATAATTTATTTTTTTTTTTTATAATAATTTATATTAATAATTATTTAATTCTTTTTTTTTTATATATTTTATATATAATAAATTATTTAATTTTATATTTTTAATTATTTTTTAAATATTTATTTTTTTTATATATAATATTTTTTATTTTATATTTTTTTTATTAATATATTATTAATTATTAAATATTATTTTTAATATTTTAAATTAATTTTATATATTTATTTATTTATTAATATAAATTTATTATATTTTTTTTATTTATATAAATTTTAATATTTTATTATTTTTTTTATTTATTTATATATTTAATATTTTTAATATTTTATTTATCTATTTATATTATTATTATATATATTTATTATTATATTTATTTTTTTTATTTTTTATTTTTTTTTTAATTTTTTTTTATTTTTTTTAATTCTTAAATTTTACTTATTTTTTTTTACAATTTTATATATAAATTATTATATAATTTTATTTAAATATTTAATTTATTATTTTTTATAAATTTTTTTAATAAAATAATTTTATTATTATTACTTATTTTATATTATTTTTATTTTTTTATTTTTTTATTTTTTTTTATATTTTATTTATATATTATTTATAATTATATTTTATTATATTTATAATTATTTTAATATATTTTATATAATATTTTTTATATATAATTTTTATTTATTATAATTTTTTTTTATTTTATTTTTTATTTTTTATTAAATTTTTATCTTTTTATATTTTTTATAATTTTTATTATTTTTTTTTTTATTATATTTTTAATTTATTTTTTATATATTATTAATTTATAAGTTAATTTTTTTTATTTTTTTTTTTTTATTTTTTTTAAAATTTTATTCATTTTTTATTTATATATTAATATTATTATTATTATTATAAATTTATATATAATTTTTATAATTTTTTTTTTTTCATTTTTATTTTATTATATATTTTTTTAAATTTTTTAATTTATTTATATATTAATTTTTAGTTTTTTATATTTAATATATTTTAATATTTATATTAATTTTTATTATCATCTATCACATATTTTTAATTATTTTTAATTTTTTAGTTTTTATTTTTTTTTAATTTATTATTTTATAATACATTTTTTTTTTATTATTATATATTTATTTTTTTTTTAATTTTTAAAATTTTTATTTTTTAATTTTATATTTATATTATTTATTTAATTTATATTAATATAATTTATTTATTATATTATTTATTATATTATTTTTATTTAATTATATTTTTTTTATATATTATATATTAAATTAAAATATTCTTATTTTTATATTTTTATTTTTATTATTTTTATTTATAAAATATTTTTTATAATATCATTATTATATTTTTATATTTTTTATATTTTTATTTATTTTTATTATTAAATTAAATTTTATTATTTATATTTATAATTAATTTAAATTATATTATAATTTTTATTATATTTATTAATCTTTATTTTTTATAATTAAATTCATTATTTATTTTATTAAAAATATATATTATTTTTTTTTAATTAATTTTATCATAATATTTTTAATTATATTATTTTAATATTATTTAATTATATTATTTTTTATTTTTATTAAATATTTATATTTTTATTATTTTTAATTATTTTTATATTTTTTAAATAATTTTTTTAATATTTTAATTTTATTATTATTTTTATTTTATATTTTTTATTAATTATATTTTTATTTTTTATTTTATATAATATATTAATTATTGTATTTTTAATTTAATAATTATATATAATTTTTTTTATATTATTATTTTTTATTATTTAATTTTTTAATTTTTATATTATTTTATTTTAATTTTTTTTTTAATTATTTTACTTTTTTTTTATTATTTATTTATATAATATTTATTATTTTTTTTATTATATTTATTTATTTTTTATATATATATTATTATAATTACTTTTTTATATTTTTTTAATATTTTAATTTTTTTTTTTAATTTGACTTTTTAATTTTTTTTTTTTAATATATTTTAAATTCTTAATTTATTATATTTTTATTACATATATTTATTTTATATATTTATATTTTAATATATAATAAATTTTTATTATTTTATTATTTTTTATAATTAATTATTAATATAATTATTATATTTTTTTATTATTTTTTTTTATATTTTATTTTATTTTTTATATTTTAAAATTAATTATTTTTATTTTTATAATTTTATCATTTTTTTACATTATATATTTATTTTATATTTTATATATAATTTATTATATCTTTATAATTTCTTTTTTTTTTTATATTTTATTAATATTTATATTTTTTATATTTTTTTTTATACCTTTAATTATTATTTTTTTTTTTTATATTTTTATTTATTTTTAATTATAATTATTAAATTTTATTTATTATTTAAATTTATTATTTTTATTTATTGTATTATATTATTTTATTTTATTTTTTTTTTTTTTTTTATATTATTTATATTTTATTATATTTTATTTTTTTTTAATCTATTTTTTTTTTTTATTTTATTTTTTTATTTAATATTATTAATATTTTTTTTTATATTTTTTATTTTATTATTTAATTTTTCATTTTTTAGTTTATTATTATTTATATTTTTTTTTTATTAATTTTATTATTTTTTTTATATATATATATTATTATATATTAAATTTTTTTTAAAATTCTTTAATTTTTTTTATATATTTTTAATTTTATTTTTAATTTATTTTTTTTATTTTATATATTTTTATAAAATTTTATTATTTTATTTTTTTTTTTTATTTTTATTATAATTTTTGATTATTTTATATTATTTAAAATCTTACTTTTTTAATATTATTATTATTTTTTTTATAATTTTTGTTTTTATTTTTATTTAATTTTATTGTTTTTTATTTTTTATATTTTATTTAATTTATAATTTATTAATTTTTATTTTATATCTTTTTATTTATATATTTTTATATTATTTATTTATATTTAATTATATAAATTTATTATAATTAATTATATTTTTTATTTTTAATTTATTTTTTTATATATTATATTATTTTTTATTTTTTTTTTTTAATTTTATATAATTTAATTTTATTATATAATATTTTTATATATATAAAATATTAAAATTATTTATATATTTCATTATTATATTTTTATATTACATATTTATTTATTCAATTTTTATTAAATTTTTAATTTATTTATAAACTCTATTTTTTTATATATTTTTTATTAATATTAGTATTTTTTTATTAAAATTATAAATTATAATTATAAATTTTTATATTTTTTTTATATATTTTTTTTTTTTTAATATTTTATATATATTTTTAATATTTTACAATATAATTTTTTATTTATTATATTTATTATTTTTTATATTTTTATTTTATATTCTTTTTTTTATTTTTATTTATTTATTCATTTTTTTTTTTTTAATATAATTATATATTTTTATTATTTTATATTTTTTATTTATTTATTATAAAATATAATATTATTAATAATTTTTTATTTAATTATATTATTGTTATATTAATATTTTTTTTATAATTAATTTTTAATTATTTTTTTTTTATTTATTATATTTATATTTTTATATAATTATTATTTTTTTAATATATTTTATAATTTTATATTTTTATTTTATTATTTTTTTTTATTTTATTATTTAATTTCCTTATATTTTTTAATATTTAATTATATATATTTTTATTAAATTTTTATTTAATTTTTTTAATTTATTTAATTTATTTTTATATTTTATATTTATATATTAATTATATTTATTTTATTTTTTTTATATTATTTAATTAATTTTATATAATTATTTATTTAAAATTATAATAATTTTTTTATTTAAATATTTATTATAATATTAATTATTTATAAATTATTTTATAAATTATTTATTTTATTATAATTATTATTTATTTTTTATTATATATATATATTGTTTATTTAATATTTTTATTTTTTTTTTATTTTTTATTTTATATTTTTTACTTATTCTTTTTTTTTCATTTAATTATTATATTATAATATTATATTTTTTTTTATTATCTTTTATTTTTATTATATTTTTAATTATTTATTTCATATATATTTATTTTTTTTAATTTATTTTTATTATATTATTCTAATTATTATAATTATTTATATTTAAATTTTAATTATTTTATTTATATTATTTTTTTTTTTATTATATTTTTATTATTTTATATTAATTTTATTTAAAATATTTTTATTAATTTCTTTATATTTTTTTTTTTATAAATTATTTATCTATATTATTTTTATTTTTATTTTTTTATTTTAATAATTAATATTATTATTTTAATATTTTTTATTTTATTAATTAATTTAATTTTTTTTTTTTTTTTATTTTATATTTTTTTTTATTTATATATTAATATTTTTTTATATATATATATTTATTTTATTTAATTTTTTTT